>VWZZ01008489.1:318430-369094 GCA_013399095.1 Psophia crepitans
CTCCTCATAAGACCTGTGCTCCAGACCCTTCACCAGTTTCATTGCCCTTCTCTGGACACGCTCCAGAGTCTCGATGTCTTTCTTGTGGTGAGAGGCCCAAAACTGGACACAGTACTCGAGGTGCAGCCTCACCAGGGCTGAGCACAGAGGGACGATCACCTCCCTGTTCCTGCTGGTCACACTAATCTTGATACAAGCCAGGATGCCGTTGGCCTTTTTGGCCACCTGGGCACGCTGCCGGCTCATGTTCAGGTGAGCATCAAAGCACCCCCAGGTCCTTTTCCTCCACACAGCTTTCCAGCCACCCCGCTCCCAGCCTGTAGCGCTGCCTGGGGTTGTTGTGGCCAAAGTGCAGGACCCGGCACTTTGCCACATTGAACCTCATCCCGTTGGCCTCTGCCCAGCTATCCAACCTGTCCAGGTCCCTCTGCAGAGCCATCCTACCCTCCGGCAGATCGACATTTCGCCCCAGCTTGGGGTCGTCTTCAAGTGGTGAGTGTTAAGTGGAGCTTGTAGGGCTGGCCATGATGAGCTGATAGAGATAAAAACATAGACTAAAAGCTGAAGACTTTCTGCTCTGAGCTGATGTGGGCAGTGAAAGAAGGAGACACTCAGCAAGCTAAGGTCACCCGCTTTCAGGACATCCAATGTCACCAGTGGGGATGTGGAGGTAGCTTTTACCAGGAGATCTTGGAAGCACCGGCTCTCTCAACAGGTAATATGGCAGAAATTAACCAAAAGACATCCAGCACTGTTTGGCTGGAATGCTACACTGGTTGTGTTTTAAGGAATTTATACTGAATTGAAATTCATGAGGAACTAATAGACTTACCAGGTTCTGGCATAGTCCAGGCTTTACACTTAAAATGCTCACTGGGATCTGAAGGTTGGCCTATTCCAACCAGATTTGCAGCAGCAACTTTGAATTCATAGAAGGCATCTTCTGTCAAATCCTCTACCTTTTTTGAGAAAATAATTTAATATATCAAAAGCCATTATTTATAATCTTCTAATGAATTAAATACTTGAAAATAAACATTCTGGCATCGGTTAATTAATTATCAGGCCTTACTGCTGTGCTGGAGTACTGGAAGGATCTAATTTGAAGATTTTACTCTTAAGCATTGCAGAGATCTACATTGTACTTCCATGTTTCATCCACATCATTCTAGGAATAACAGCACTCAGTATATTGGCATGCGAGGCTGCAAAAGGTTAGAGTGAAGGTCCAGGGAGCCCACTCAATGAATGACCACTAGCAGATACTTATGGGTGTGTTCTAACATGAAATACCTTCTTGCACTGCTTATGAATGGCTATTCATAAGCTATTCATTTAAGCAAGAGCTCAAATGGTGTTTTGGTCTAAAGGAATCATAGTGCACTGACCAGGGAAGAAAGGAAAACAACATGAAATTAAAGGAAAAGCCAATCCAGTTAGTTCTGCAGTGTGCTGATATAACTCTGGAAAAGATTCTCTCAGTAGTTTTCTGGCTTGTATGCGTCTTTCTCTAAATATTACCTACCATTACAAAGCGAGGAAGTAAGCACTGGAAATGAGATGACCAGAAACCCTGCTATACCTCGGCAAACATTCATGATAAATGAACCCTGACTTATCTAATGAGTCCATCATCACATCACCCTCTCAGATTTTGAGGTCAAAGTAGACAAGCTATAAGACATGAGCTTCTTGGTAGCAGCCCTCTTCCATCTTTCCTCTTCCAGACCACCCAAATACAATAAACAGGTCTACACTTCAGTCCTCTGCATAATTTTCCCAAAGTTATATTTAATCGTGTCTCAAGAGAAAGAGGCAGCTGAGGTTAGTACTTCTAGTGGAGATACTGAACAGTTTTAGATTTTCATGAATAAATAAACTATAACTATACTCTCTGAGAAGATGTGAGTTAAAAAAGGATTTTGGTGTGATTTTTTAATGGTAACAAATGTATGATGAGGTAGCATCAAATACAAGACCAAAGCAATCAACGTAAGCTAGGAACTCAGGTACTAATACAATTTAGATGGGATTTCATGAAGATAGCTATATAGTGTGATTCACAAGAGAGAGTAACAGCTCAGCCTATAAAAATGATTTTGAAATCCCATGTTATTAAGGGAAAGAATATTTGTGGGGTTCTCATAGAATTATTTAATCGGAGAGGGTTAAACCTTTAGTGCTCCTGGTGCTGCACTGTGTATCTCGGGGCCTTCTCTGTTTGCAGTATGTCATAAAATATTCTGTGCTACTAAAAGCTGTCTTGCTTTTATTTCCTTTCAGTATTTCAGATTCCAGTCATTCAAGCTAATGTATGAAGATGCACCTTGAGGCATAAATACAGTTACTGGCAGGACTGAGACTTAAATATCCAATTAATTAAACTCTGAATGGTTTCTCTTAATTTACATTACTCATTTGTTTACAAATGCATGAAAAAATGAAAATATCTGGAAAGCATTGCTCTGGTACTGCCCTTTCATGCCTATCCTACCCGCCCTTTCTTATTTCTTTACACCCATGCTCCATCTGCTGTGTCAGAGATGCCAGTTATAAACTCACTCACAAGCATACATTAACTTGACTATTGCTGGCTGCTTTCTGTGCATGAAATACTCTTCCCGAGCTCATCTGCAGCATTATTTTCTATTTCAGTGTCAAATACCTGCTAAAGACTTACTTCTGCCCTGAGGTTCATAGGAAAGTTGCTGACTTGCAGAAATAATTTTAAGAACTATTTGGGGATAAAATTTGGTTGTTTAACTTAATTTAACAGTCATCAGATTGATCAATTACTTGCTATATCCTCTCTTCCTAACCTTTCCTCATGGAGGTTCGCATCAACATTTTCCTCCTTTAAGAAACATTGAATACACTGTAAGCGCAACCAGAAGTAATTTATTTCAAAACTAAAATCATTGCTCTGGTACTCTGGAAAGGAGGTGATGAGGCATAATGCTAGGTTTATTAATATACTTCCCTCTCCAGCTGAAGGCAGATTTTGAGAGTAAGAACAGGGACAGTTACATTTGTTCTCAGTCCATCTCCATTTCATTTACAAGTCTCCAGTTCTACTGACAGCACGGTCATCTGTCCTGCTAAATGCTTCCATTCTTTCCCTGCATGTTATTGCAGTGGTGATACATATAGTGCTCATTAATGAATATAGTTTATGAAGCATTTTATAGCTCATTTTGTTCTTTGTGAAAAATGTGCTTCACAACTATTCCTTCAAAAGTTTCCTCATCCGAATGGCCTTAACGGTCTTAGAATTTCATAGCAGGGGATAGCACTGATTCTCTACCTCAGTTTTGAGACTTGTTGCATTCCAAAATACACAACGGAAGGGCCTGGTTTTGTTGTAGCAAGTATTTAAAGAATTTCTCTTCAAGAAAGTAGGACTCCGCCAAAAGCAAAAAATAGTACAAATCAGCTCCAGAAAGAGAATAATTGAAAAGTACCAACCGTGTAAATCGTCCGGGTAATAAGGGAAGAATTCACTTCATGCCAGTTTTGATGGTTCGCTTCCCGTTTATCCATATAATAACCAAGGATTGGTGAACCTCCACTGTACTTCGGTGCTTTCCAACCAAGGGTCATTGAATGACCATCACAGTTCAGAAGTGTGATACCATGAGGATATGATGGACAAGCTATAAGGAAATAAGCATCCTGAGAGTTAGGACAGAGTCTAAAACACTGCAGTGTAGAAGTTGTTTAGCCATTTTTGTATTGCTTTTGTTTTCTTTGGAGTACTGCTATCAGTCGCATATCAGTAACAAAGGAGTTGTAAAGCTGCTAATCAACATTAATTTTATCTCCATACATAAACGTAGAAGCTTTTGAAACATCTGCCTAATGTGCTGCCCTCTCAGGAAATAGCAAGAAGGAATAGATGATCTTTGGTATGGAAATGGTAACGCCAGCAAGTGTCTCCAGAAGAGTGAAATGGATGCTATTTCCTGCTAAGAACCAAATAGGCTGATTAAGTATTTTTGGAATACAGTAAGAATCACACAATGAAAAACAAACAAACAAACAAACAAAGTCTATGAACTTGAATTAAATGAAGTCATATAACTGCCTGATTTATGGTCTTCGTGGTTTTGCCCTGCCTATCCCCATATTATATACCTACTTCAGACTGAGAGTGCTTTCTGCCCTATAAGGAATCAAAAATATTTAGACTTCTACTAGCTTAACCTATGCTGATGCAGAAAAGACATTTCCTTCATAAGTTTACTCCCATCAGTAGCAGAAGCAGAAATGTCAACCAGGCATCTTCTTAGAGATTAATAAAACTGTTTTTCTGACCTTTTTACACTCCTACTACAAGCAAACACCCTTTCTAGCAAGTGTTGTTTTGTATTTGCCATCTGTGCATGAAAGTTTGCCCAAAGATATTCCTTTCTTAACCCTGTTATGCTGCAGTCAGTACAGGCTAAGCTCCTGCCCCTAACGCTCATCTGCTATTTTCAACTGAATTACCAGTATCACTTGAGAGAATGTGACTTATGTCATTCAGAAGAGAATATTAGCAGAGGTCCTTAGTGCAGTCCCTGATCTCATAGCTGTCCTGGTGATCAGCATGAAAACAGATAGTGATCAGCAGAAATGGCCTTTTGTTCTTTTTTTCAAATGTGATGGTATACTCAGAGGCCATTAAACATGGCCTTTGCAATTATTACCATTTCTTGGTAAATAAGAATGGCCATAGCAAGCTCCTATAAATGCCCTCAAAATAATACTGCAGAAAGATTCTGTCCATGCTAATTTAAGTCACCTATAAATAGTCCTGCTAAATTCCTGTTAAGACTACTGAAATGGATAAAAGCCATCCACATCTCACAAGTGTGTGTAAGTTCCATGTGCTCTGTGTTTGGTGATATACCCATGCAACCCTCACCTTCAAAACACACAGTGACAAAATAAAAAGTGCAAGTGCGTTTATGACATAGGTGTGATGGATGTGAAAATGTCTGTGCACCACCTACCCATATGAGAGACACTTCGCCCTAAAAAAAACAAATAGATTAAGTTTGTCGGTTACATCTCATTGAAATTTTTCTTCTAATAGGCATTCTGAATTATACATCTTTTAGAGGAATATTTCTGACAAGTATGCCTGGTAGTTGTCATTCTCCAAGAGGTGGAGATCATTCAAGCAGGAAAATGGTGTTCTATTTCAAATTTTTCAGTATGAAGCAAAAATTGCAGAAATTAAAATTGGACCATAATAGCCCATATCTGTGTACTTTTTGTTCTACATAATTGTCCAGCCCACCACCAGGCATGTATCACTCCTACTGAAGGTTGCACGATGGATTGCTCTTACACTGAAATTTTGCTTGCAGGGTACCAGAGGAGGTAGATTGTGCTCCAAACTCGAGCAACAAAATTTTCTGTTTGGTCAGCCACACAGTAAAAACGTTTCCTGAAACTCTTACAAATGAAGCAAATTCTGTGCTAAACTGATTTGCACAACTCCAAATCACCCAGAAGCTACTTGTGTAACTTAATCAAGATTTACAGTTTCTTTGTTACAGCAGAAAGCAGTCCAGTCATTATAGTGAATCTGACCAATATTTCTAACAGGCACTATGAGTAACTTCTTTTTTTTTTTTTCTTTTCAGAAAAGGGAACTGTTATAGCAAATGAGACAAAAGAAGTTTACTGCTGAAAGTACGTAACTCATTCAAGAAACAAGAAGCCGAGTTGCACAGAATCATACTCACTAAGGGCTGCCTGTACTGTTACAGCCTCTGACTCCTGTGAGTTTTCACTGAATCCGACAGCATTCACAGCTTTCACACGGAAGACGTACTGCTCTCCAGTTTCCAAACCATGAACAACAAACCTGGGTTGAAAAAAATAGCATCACGTGTTAGTATATATTTTATAGGAACCTTTCGGTGCTGTAACATGAAATCTTGACGACAATAAGAAAGCTCAACCTCATGAGTGCTTCACAAAGGAAAATATTTCCAAAAGGAAAACCATAATACAATGATATGATGTGATGTAATACAATATCATTGGATGGGACACTGGGACAAAAGTCACAGTACTCATTAAATAGCTGTTGCTTTCCATGTTCTTGAAGCTGCAGCCGGGGACTTCAACTACTGGTCCTGGAGTCCGAGGACAAACACCTCACCCTGAGGACTCTCACCTCAGGGCCAAGTGATCACGACATCAATATGATGGATTAACAAAATGGCATTTATTAAACTGTGTCACAGGTTTATATACTCCCTTTATGGGGTGTGGCCACTGTGGGGCTCTGTGCAAGCCATAGGGGTGTGTCTAAGCTAACCATACAACGCAAGATCTTCCGAACGGGATTCCCTACAATAGCTAGTGGTGATCTACCAGGGAGAGTCAGATATATATTCCCTTTGAACATTGGCTTGCTAAATTCTAATCTGTTCTGCAAAGGGAATAGATTTTTGACTGTATTTTCATAATCACTATCAAAATAGCTTCCAATTTTCACCTGAGATTCTAGGTAATTATTGTAGCAGATAGTATAGTCAGAACTATCCTGTTGTAGGATATGTTCACATATGAACAAATGTTTTTCTTATTTTTGTGCTGTCCCAATCCCTCTGACCAAGAACTCACCTCTATTTCTTTGATCAAATTGCTTGACTACTTCATCAAAGAATTCAGCAGAATACAAAGTCACTCAAAATTAATTAATAACTGACAAAATACACTAAGCAATGTGATGTGCTTGTTATATGCTCATAACAAAACATAAATTCCACATCTAAACTTTGCATTTGATGAGTGATTCCAATAAAAGTAAGCATGATTGTCACAAAGGAAATTACTTGAAAATCACATAATGAAGTGTGATATTTTCAGGAGGGAGTAAGAAAGCATCATAAATATACAGTGTAATGATAAGGGAACTAGCAATAAGGACTACTGTCCTTTACCCCAGCTGCAGCAAATCAGGGAGCCCTGATGTTTCTGGGATGGGACACTTGGACGTCTTGCACAGCAGTGTCAGCAGCAGAAGCTGTTTCCCCACCATGTTTATAGCAGACATGGCCTGCCCTTTTTTTCTGATGTCCATGGACTATGAGCTCCAGGAGGAAACACCCTGGAAAGCTTTTGAGTTGTCTCTCCTTCTCAGACTGTTTCTCGTATATATCAGGTCTGTTTAACCCACAGCATAATTCAGATTTTAAGACAGGTATTTCTCCATTCATACAGAATAATCTCTCTAGAACTTGCTGTTATAACACAAAGTCATCAGATAGACAAAAGATGCTTCTCCTTGGGGCGGAGGTGGGAGGGAAGACGGGGGGAAAGTCTGCCGTGTAATCTGAAAACCTTAGCTTTGAGAGTCTGCAGGCTGTTCTTCATCACATTCATTCAACATTCATCTTCCGTGATAACACCATTGTTTAGCATGTAAATTGGCTTAAAACTATCCTTACAGTTTTCAAACTCAAAACACAGAAGCATTGTCCATACCTGTTATATTTAATAGGTTTATGGTTACTAGGCTCCCAGTGATTTGATCCCACCACAGAATAGTCAATGTAGTAGCCATACAAGTCCTCTTCATTTTTTGGTTTATCCCATTGAACTACAACCGATGTTTTTGTATTCCTTGTGGCCACTACCCGACCAGGTGCAGATGGGACAACTATGAAAGAAAGAAAATATGTACTATTATAAAATACATAAAAATACAAGTACGTTGATGTAGATGCAACACTGTATGCTTTTATTGTATTTAGTCACTACAGCTGTGACTTCTTTCACCATGCTAATATTGCCGTATGATATATATTTTAGTATGTGTGTTTCACTTCCCTGGATACTTCTATATGTGTGCGTATAAATATATTTCTTTTCCTATTTGTTTACTTAAATTAAACTTATTCTAAGCTATGAGGCTCCCTACCTGTCTGATTTTGTATAAGTTTTCTGCATGAGTTATAGAACAACATGCTTTCAAATATCAGTGCAGATAAAAGCATACAGGTATGAAAGTGTTCTTTCTCAAAATGATCTCTCTCAAATAAGAAACTTATGTATTGCCCCTGTAGCACTACTGCATCAGTAAGAAATGTGCATAACCTGTAAAGGAATATTCCCTTTCAACCAGTTAATGACAACCCCAATTCAGAAAAAGCCAGCTTTTCAAGGACCACTTTAAGCATATGTTTAGCTGCTAAGTGTGCAGCTGAACTTAGCTAGATGGATCTCTCAGAAGCATATAAATAGTGATTGGAAAGGATCTCTGGGGATTATCTAGTCCAACCTGTCACTGAGAGTGGGATTGTCGCCAACGCTAAAATGAATTACCAGTCACGGGTTTGCCCAAGTCTTGAAAACTTCTGACAATGGAGATTTCGCAGCTTCCCCGCACAACCTGTTCCAGCGTTGCACCCTTGCACCTTTTTCAGTGAGTAACGTCCAGCCTGACTCTTCTAAACTACAGTTTGCAGGTATTGCCTCTTTTTTTGTCACCCAGCATTGCTGAGAATACTTTGGCACCATCATCTTTATAAGTCACCAGACTAAACAAGCCCAGTTACCTCCACTTCTCTTGATAGGTTACAGCCTCTAGGCCCCTGGCCATCTTGGTTGCCATCCAGTGGACCTCTCCAGTTTCCCTACATCCATCCCTCGAAAGTAAGGGAGCCAGAACTGGAACTCGTATTCCAGGATCAACTTTGGCAGCACCAAGCAGAAGTGGATAAAGCTTCCTTCAATCTATTGACTACAGGTCTTCCAATGTAGCACAGTACACATTTCACTTTACGTGCAATGAAAGTTCACTCTTGATTTATATTGATTTAAACACCCTGAATGTGCATAAATAGAACCAGAAACATCAACATCTAAACAGAAAAGAAATCTTAGTAAGGGTCAACACACAGCCTGTACACTATAAAATATCTGTCTGAGCTTTCATAAGAAGGAACTGAGGCAGTGTCTCAGCCTTTCATGATAGTTTAAGAGAGGTATCCAGCACTTGCCTATTGAAGGCATTTTAATTTCCTCAGATTGACATGTTTCAGAGAACTGCAAGCAGCATGAAACAAAAGAAAGGCAGCATTTTTATCATCTACTCTTTCAATCTCAAAATAAAAAATAATACACAGTACTGTACCATATGCAGTAAGCCTGAAAGATCAAATGGGTTCAGTTTGAGCTAAAGGTACCTACATTTAGAAGTTTGTGTCTACAGGAATATGTTCTTAAGTTGCCATTATAGTCAAAGATCTAGGGTTTAATTCAGTTACTCAAACAAATTCATTTAGTACCATTTCAGAGCATCTGAGACTTCTTCATGAAGCTGGCAAATAGGACTCAGGAGATACTGAATACCTACAACTCTCTGAAATGGCAAATTGAGAGCATTTCAAAAGGTACTATATGTCTGCTAGGCTACTTAAATCAAGCCTCAGATCTGTGGTTGGTGGAGTCCTGAAAATGATTCATATCCCTTCAATGTAGACACTCCATTGCTGGCTGCCCTGGGGCAACTTATGGCAACATCAGCCAACTTATCCTCCAGGCTCCAATTGCCACAGTGAGAACAAAGCCATCTAGAGCTTCTGTAGATGCCTACATGAAAACATTTAAATTTAGATGTTACTCTCAAACTGAATACTCTTTTACCACTCAGTTCAATTGCATAATGTTAAGTGTCATTTTGGATGGCCTAGGATACCCCATCCATCCTCTAGTTTCTGCTGAAGAGAGAAAGCTACTCATCATTCCAGTGAAATGTTTGCCAGCCCCGTGAAGTTGTCTTAGCTACTCTCAGGAATATCAAATGGCATTATGTGCAGGCAACCAAAAGGAGCCATGCGTGTCAGGTGTATTTTAGCTCAGGTAGTGAACTCCACTTCTGAAAATACTCCTGCAGTTTCTCTTTAAAATCGCATATTTTGCTTTCTACTTTCAGCTATAGCTATGATTTATTCAGAACGTCTTGCATTAACCCCTGAGGGATAGTCTATTTTCTGCACTAAGTGAAATAAATGCGTATTTTTCTTCCCTACCTTGGGGAATGTTGAATGGTTTAAATAATGTATATGCATTAATGAGACATCAAATCAAGAATACATAAAAGCAAAAAATGTTTGTATTTCATCATTTATAGTTACAGATCAAGCTAAAGGTGATGGATTATATTTTGAAAAATTATGGTAAACATTAAGAAGGCTATATCTATCAACATTTAGTGAACTATAGTATATTAGACACTGTAAAATTTCTTATATTTCTAGCAAGTGTACTAGTGAGATATGTGCTCTTAAGGTGACAGTTGTCAATGCATGAGGCTGTTATATCTGATCTCTGCAAAACTACAAGAGCAAACCAAATATTTGAGCAACAAGATGAATAACCAATAACCCTAAATTTTCACTTGTGTTCTTGAATGTGGCCCCAAGATAAACACGTCATTTTCATTTGGAAAGGTACCACTGAATATGTAGATGTGTCTTCCCCTGTCCCTGAAATCTGCTCATCTGCATGCCAATGACATTCTGCACCAGCAGTAATTTGCAACTTAGAATACTAAGAAAGAAACAAAAGGCTACCTTATCTAGCTGAAACTGTAGGGAATTAGGTAGTATATAATTACCTGAGCCAGACAACATAATTATCTAAGTTAGCAATTAACCTATTTTTTGACAAGTCACATTAATAGAGCACTCTGAAGAATGAATAACTAAAATTACTTTAACTTTTTTATAATTATTGGTCTCAGCAAGGAGACTTGTCATCATTAGGAAAATGTTGGTATGTTTCTAAAATGTAGCCTCTTGGCCTTTTTTAAATTCTTCACAGTATTGAACAGAAACCAATTTGATTACTATATACTAATTATTATTACTCTAATCTAATTCTAATGAGAGTTGTCTATTTCCATTTTGTAAAACATCAATTATATTTAATATTAATGTCTTACAATTAATGCCTTACCAATGGTATCTTGTGGTTGAATAGGTTCTGTGATTTCAGATGGATCACTGATGCCATGCTTGTTTGCTGACAAGACTCGGAAAACATATGATTTTCCTTCTGCAAGGTCAAACACTGCATAGCGAGGAGATTTTACTGCAACCTGTGCATTGACTCTTTGCCAGCTTCCACTGCCAACCATGGACTAAAAAAAAAAAAAAAAAGAAAAGAAAAAAGAAAAAAGAAAGAAAAAAAAAAAGCTGTGAATCATTTCTGTGAACTGTCAAAAAATGAACATATTGCTGTATTGCATCTTGTCATGAATTTCTTTAAGAGCTAAAGGAGAAGAATCATCCTCAAATGCCTCACTTCAACATATGCAAATTCTCATAGCTCATGCATTCTATTACTCTACAAAAAGGTCTGAATATTTCACTGTCTCCCTGCCTGTCTAGATGTCAATATATAGTCACTTGTAGATACAGCTGGCCTTCAGTTAGGGCCGTGACTGTCAGCTGTGATTGGTCCCAAAAGAATTTATTGCCTGTCCTGCAAAACTCACTTGAACACCCAAAGGTTTGATATAAAGCAAGCTAGTCCTAATCCAAAATCTGCAGAAAGGGAGGGAGGGGGGATTTTATTTTACTCATTGCTGTATCTTTATGCATTCTGTTGAGTAAGGTCATGTCCCTAAAAACATTCATCAAATGAAATAATTACTTCTGAATATTCTTAATGCAGCAATTGAGCTAATCATCATCACAACTGCACATGGAAGAGAGCCAGCAAACCAGCACTCTGAGAGAAGTCTGCTGTCCATTAGGTTCTCCAGATAAACTGTTGACCCAAAACAAAAATTAGTCATGGAGTCTTTCAGCAGTTTTAGTAAAATCAAAGTGCTCAGTAAATAAGTAAAATGTCCTTCAAGCACAGAAAGGTGTATACAAATTAAACATTTATAAAATTTTTTGAACAGAAAGCCTGTGAACAAAACCTGAGACATTGTGAACTTCTTTAGAGGAGGAATAGGGTTTCATGGGTGCTTGGAAACTACCCTGTATATAATGAGGCCAACTATAGACAAAAAAAGGTAAACATCTAAAACCTATATATGAAAATCTTTTTCACAGATACAGAACCCAACCACTGTTCATTTTCTTTATAATAAAAATAACATTCATTTTCTTTATAATAAAAATATGGAAAAGATTAAATAAACAGTGTTTTAACATATAGTTTACTTTCTGACAAGAAAACCATTAATTGTTGCATTTCATTGTCACAGAGGAAAGAAACAACATCACATTTTATTTTGTAGTTCGATTTATCTTTTTTCAAGGGAACATTGCTGTGCAGCATAGAGAACTCACTTTCATTTTGTGTTTCTTGAAGCCTTTAAAAATTAATTTTTATTCTTCAGGACTGAGATTTCTTTATGTGAACTAAATTAATTAGAAATTGTGCTTTTCTAAATTAACAGATGATGTTGGATAGCAAGAAACAAACATTCAGCTATGAACTCACTGGACTATTTATATATGTAAGTTATTTATATGCAAAAGGATTTTAGATTCAGGTATTAATTAGTATAATGATTTTTTTGGTTCTAATAATAGCTTTTTAGTCCTCATTCTCACTTTCCCTCAGTAAGTTTGGCATTTAATTAAGACTTGTTTGTTCATCATTGTCATTTCTCTACACTGTTTCTGGAGCTACATAAATCTATTTCTGTAAAACATGCAGATACATGTATTTTCCAATTCATATTTAGAACGAAATTCAGTTAACCAAGTGTAGGTGTCCACTCAATGGAAATCTACATCTGAGCTTTTTATCTGGGCTATTTCCACATATTCTGGAATAACTAGGTATTTTCATGCCGACAACTGGTTCAAAATCCTTAAGTCAGTATGCTTGAAATGTATTGATAAGACCATAAATGTATGATAAGATGCATACAACTGGGAATAATTACTAGGAAGGCAGGATATTGTATCGCACAGAAAGAAAACTAGATATTATTTCCATGGAAACTTGCATTACTTTTCTTGAATGTGGAAGGCAGAGTGGGAGAAATCATGGACATGCTGGCTGGAAAATTTAACTAGTGACTGGACTTGACTTTACACCTATTGTTTCAACATCCAGCAGGTAATGGATGATGAAGGATATAGAGATGAGCTGTAAAGGGCTTTTGAAGTGGAGATTTTGATGTGACTGAGAAGGGAAAGGCAAGCTGGGGGCTACAAAAAGAGAAGTGGTGTGAACAGAATGATTGGCTGGGAAATGAAATTTGGAGGAATATGCTGAACAGATGTGAATAGGGGAAAAAATGCACAATAAGGGCCTGAGAAAAGGCTGTCAAATATTTAAGATGCAAATTGAATGTGTGGCAGCTTTATGGATAGTTTTAGTGTTTGTGGATCATTAAAAGGGGGCATATGCTAGAGGCATAATTCATAAAAACTAAGTATAGCTTGGCATGTAAGAGTTTGAGAGGTCAGGTATGAGACCCAATTTACCTACTGAAGTAATGGGGAAACTTTGTAGCAAGAACGAAAGATTATGACCTCTGGCTGTAATCCAACGTACTTAATTTAGAGACCTGGCTCTGGGACAGATGTATCCACCTTTTAGTAGCCTGCATGGGAGAAGAACAAACCCCCTCTACTGTAATCACTGAAATCTCCTGTCAAGTCAAAGGGAGGAGGATGGTAGCCGTGAAGACTATCAGGGAGCAGCGAACCTGAGACAGATGTCTGCCTCTCTGTTGACCATACAAGGAATAAATTGGAAATGTCAGGGTATAGCAAAGGGTGCCGTAAGCCTGCAAAAAGGAAAGTGAGGATCAAATTATGAGTCACTGTTCATTCCTTGCTCTATCACAGGACTACCAGAAGCTTCCCTTTAGTGTGGTCAGGCTGAAAACTTCCAGTCTTGTCTGTAGGACTGTGAAACCTTAAGATGTTTCTTTTCCATTAAACTGCTACCTTACACATGTAGTTTGTTCTCATTTTAGATGGCAGTAAGCAAATAGCACAGGGGCATCCTTTTGCCCGGACCTTGAATTTCAGTGCTCATTAAATCATGTAATAAGACATTTCATTGTCCATGTTTCTCTAACATCCCATTACCAAATCCTGCAAGATCTCAGAAAGTGTTAGTTTTGCTGTCCTTTCTGCAGTTCTAAAAATGAGCTGCATGTTGTTGCACACCGCAATGAAATGCCTTACAGCCAAATGCCACTGTATATAGTACAGTACCTTCTCAATGAAATACGTCAGTGGCTCCACGCCACGGGGAACAGGTGGATCCCAGCTGATTACAACATATGTTTTGCTGATTTCTGAAGCATGTACATTGGTGGGAGGGCCTGGAATCTGAATATCGCCTGGAAGAGTGATGAATGCAGTGAGTGTTAAACAGCAGATTAACTCCTGGGTCAGCACTCATGCTACAGCTCATCTTTTTGAACTCCCACCCTACAGTGCTATGCTCAGCTATTAGGGGCTATGATATCATGTATGCAGCTCACTTGCTCACTTCAATTAACCTTTGAGAAATAAAGCATTAGTATTAAACACTAGTTATTTATGTTTTCAGTAAAAGTTAAATATGCCCCCTGAAAACCTGTGCCTTTGTCATACTTTTTTTTTTTAATCACATTTGAATTACTTCTATCTGCTGGGCAGAATGCCTTGGAAAAAAACTATTCACTATATGCAAGCAAGAGATTTTTTGATCAAAGACAGAAGTCTAAAGAGTTATTACGAGAAATTAGACTAGAAGAAGATATCTGGAAGAGAAGTACAGTAAGGAGAAAAGCAGCTTAAAACAAAGCGGAAAGCAGGAAAGGAAGCAGAACCTATTAGCTATGTATCCTGCAACGTGATGGTATTACCAGTTGTCTAGTCTAAAGCACTTCACAAAACTGTGGATTGGAGACATAAAAATATGTCACTAGCCCTCTGGTGACTCCATCAGCTGGAACGGCCTGATCTGAGGCCTGAGCCCTCTCCCTGCTCACCCGGCAGCGTTACCAGGAACATGAGGCAGGACCTGTGTACCCTGGGCAGGCTGCAGGAATTCAGCATGGCCCTTTGTGGTCAAGCTCACCCACTGCAGTGTGAGAAGCTGGTTTTGCTATTTGAGGAATTACAATGGTGTAAAACCGCACTAGATAGGAGAGGCTCGGGCCTATGTCAGACCACTTCGGGCACAGCTACACAGCCCTGAAGAAATTTCTTCTTTGTAATAAGTCAGAAAGAGCAACTCAGCAGATACCTACAAATATTTTATTTTTATGGCTTGCAAGAGAGAAAGTAAAAACTTTTGTTCTTTTAAGGTTTATTTTGTGACTTCTCAGGCTAGCAAGGAGCATATATCCTCTAAACGTTCAGGATTTGACATTAAAAAAGAGAAAAATGTTTCAATAATAAACTCTAAATCATGAAAGTGATGTTTTCACAGTTTATAAACATCTGTAGAACCAACCAGGCTCAAAACGTACACCAGTTATTTCATCGTACACATTTCCCAATCGAAACCAGACCTTTTTTAAAGCAAACTGACATATCCAAAAAAGATTTATTTTCTCTCAATGCTTCCTATATTTAATTTCCTACAAATACACTTTTTCTTTAAGTAAAGCACATGAATCAGCTGAGTTTAAGACAAAATTGCTGACATACAGTCAAGAAAATTACAATAATCCTTCACAGCATAATGCATAAAGTCAAAAGGTTTCCAGTTGGTTTCACATAACTAAATCTCAATATGTTTTCTTACACCCTTGAAAACTACAGAGCTGACAAAATTTGTAATGATATAGCACGATGGCACAGTGTGCCCTCTCAGAATGCAAAGTGATCTTTTGTGATCCATTTGTGATCTATGAGATCCCTTTTTCAGGAGTGGTCTCCAATCTTGCAGATTAAAGATCTATCTATATAAACAATGATGTTTGGATGTTCATGCTCCTTTATTAAATACAGACATTAATGTAACAGAAATCCAAATATCATTATTCATGTTTATGCTAGAGTGGCCATTTAATGCTTCTAATCATTCTCAGGCAATTTTGAGAGCATGAGTATGTTCTGTGAAGCCAAACAAATAAGACAAATCTATTCTGATCCTACGACATGGTTCTGATCCTGTAATACCCATATCAATTAATTTAGCGTACCGTTGTAAAAATAGAGAAACTTCACCTGTCCTGCTCATGCACTGGGAAAAGCATTTAATGTCCGACTCTCCTTTGAACTACACCTTCTCTCAGGTGGTTTCTTTTTTAGTATGTTATTATTGGAGTTACAGTTTTATAACCATTGTGGAAGAGAGTAGACAGACTTTTTTTTTAACCACTGAGCCATTATAGTTAACATTTGTGACAGTTTAAGTGAAAAGAAGATCATTATACAAGCCTAAAATAAACCACCACATACAGAAACAACCAAAACGAGAAGAAATTCAGGCCTTATCTCAAAAGTTGGCAGTGATCTCTTCAGTTCTCCTGAGGAAAACCAATATTTAGTGTATAACCTTAACCTTAAGAACAGCATCTCTGTTCAGACAGATACATTAACTAAAGAATTAGGATGGATTGCATAAGTTTTTATGAAAATGGAAATCAAATTCTGATCATCATCAAATTCTGATCATCAAATTCAGTCCAAAAAAACCCCCTATATTTAGCTCCAAGAAGGATTGGAAGAAGGAAAATGTGGACAATAAAATGCAGCGTTCAACTATTAAAACTGAGCTTAGTGCTAGCCAAAACAAGAAGGTGAAGAGATGCTGTCAGCACATAATGAAAGTAGCGCTGTTGAGAGTGTGATGTTCTCTGTCCTTTTAAACCTCACCTTTAACCTGTGTCCTCTCAGCCTTGCAAGGCACAATATTTGTCTATTTATTATTATAAAGAGTCTGCTCACTAGGTGGATTTCTTTTCAAGCTATGTTTCTAATTATAATGCTAAATTCCTGGAATATAAACAGATGAAGTGAAATCGTAGAAATGCTACATACCTTCAAGGTCATCCTTGCTGATCACAATCTTTCGCCCTTCATCCACATGAATAGCTGTTAATCAAAATATTCAATTAGATTCTTGATCCAGTTTAATATATTTACAAATTTTGCAAATCATTGTTCATCACCTGTTGAAAAGCCTGTATATCTCTACTTCTATAACTCTATTATTAAATCTTTCCCTGGATGGAGTCAACTCAAAGTCATACACTGGCTCATTCACTTTCATAGGAAAACAGTGCACGATAAGACAGTACTATTTAAAGACATGCTAAAAGGCAAGAATCATAGTCACAGTAGATAGATACAATTCTATGGGAGATTAATAAACAATTGTATCATGAATTTGACTTTTGTTATAGGAATTAATCATAAAGCTAATGGAAACACAGCATATTCAACTCATTGTACAAACAACACTGGGGCAGTGCTCTGCAGTTTTCATAATGAGTTTAATTCCCCTCTGAGTAAAAGGAGCACACAAAACAGGTGTGCAAGTACAGGATATATGGAATCTGCACAGGGGTTTAGGACAAGGCTAAATCAGTAAAACTACTCCCCAGAGCAAGCCAGCTTACTCTATTCATGGAAGAGCTCTCATAAGGCTCCTTTGCAGTCGGCAGTGGCCTTGAGCACAAGACCAGTATTCAGAAAGAGTTTGTTCATTAGACTGACTTCTTCCATCTGTCAGAAAAGTCTCAATATCACAGACTCCCCAACTTGTAGCATGGGGGCTTTGTGACAGTACTGTCATTTCACTGAGAAAAAAAGATATGGATAAATACAAAAGTCTTTGGGTCAGTGACTTATATGACAATTTTTTATTTTTTTCTTAACTAAATCAGACATATTCAACAGCCTTTTCAAAAGTTACTACAGCAAATGTAGAAGTTGATGGGATCTGAGTGCCCATCTCCCAGTGCAAATGACACAAGCTTCCAAGGTGTATAATCTCTTTTGAAAACATTGCTCCTTGTGATGATGAATGTCTATATTGAAAGCTAATCAAAACCAGCTGTAATTAAGATGGAGTCCCCAGGTCCTGCCAAACTGCCTGCATGGACCTTGCCATTCCAACTACATCTCCCACCTTGAAATTAGTGAGATATTCAATCAAAGGAAGAAATAAACTCTGCTGCTTATGTGAACTAAGCACACAGAACTTTAAGAAATAAATAAATAAACAAAAAAATCCATATGTCTTTCAGCCTTGCATAACTTACTTTGTGTTCTTTCCAAGTCAATGGGGTCAAGAGCTGCAACTGGTTCAGAGACTCGAGAAGGCCTGCTAATGCCAGCACTGTTCACAGCTCTCACACGGAATATGTAAGATCGTCCCTCGTAAAGGCCAGTCACAGGATACTTGCAGATTTTTACAGGAGCATCATTGCACTGGACCCAGTTTTCCAAACCTACTTCACATCTTGGAGCAGCAGAAGACAGCATTTATCAGTATCATCCCACAAAAAATTTACACCACCCTACACACCACCACATCAGAATCACAGAAGTCATCCACAGTAAGCTGAGGAACTGAACCATACACCTCATTAATGAAAGTCACACAATTTATACACTCTTTCCTCTGATCAGACAACCATTTCCCACCTTGCCCATATTTATTCATAACGCAATTGCAAAGGTCATTTTTCTTGCATGGTTTTTGTCCTTTTCAACTGTCTCTGCTTCTCTTCCATTTGGTTCTCTTCCTTGTCCTCTAAAGAACAAGTTATTCACTTTTATTTTTAATGTGCATCTCCATGGAACATGCTGAAATTGCAACATTCACCTAATCTTTTCCATTTCTTTCTTGTCATATTTTTAAGCAAGCATCTTTGTGCTTTTCCCCCCAACAATGGTTGGGCCACAGAGTGTAGGAGTCATCAAGAAGCAGAGTGATGTTGTCATACCGGCTCCCTTGTGTGTACACATCTGTTTTGTGTCCTACTACAGTAAACTTCGGTGGAGAAGAGTACCTTCTGCTTTGACAGTACCAGGAAAAATACGTTTCTGATCAAGGGCTCGTTGGTGCTGCAGTAATCCAAGCAAAACATCAAAAGGCACAGCTGACTAGATTATATACAAAATAGGTGAAACACTCTCATGATCTATGCACTGCACAAATTGGATATAAATGGTAGAGTCCCCAGGGTTTAAGTTAATTTCCTCATACTGACTGCTATTCATAACCCAACATTTTCCGGCGATTCCCAGACAGTTGTATCTGAACTAGACCAAATTACAGGGTAGCAAATAGCAATGAGCTGCAAATGTTTCTTTTAAGTGTACAGCAGTATATGTTATGAAATCATTTCAGTATTTTTTTTGCTAACTGACAGTTTCAGACACTAAGGATCAGATGTTTTGCTCTGGCTACAAGGGGCAAGCATGCACTTCAGTGGAAGAGACATGCAAAATAGCCTTTGGATCCCCTGATCCTGGGCTGCCTGCACTGAGATGAAATCCCAGCAAAGTGCAATGCAGACTGCAGGAGAGAGGACTGCCGTTCTGATTTAAACTACCAGATCCTGGGAGCCCATGCCTTGAGCTCCTAGTGTACCACAGTTAAGGTAGAAATAAAAAGATAATGTAATAATTCCTAGATTTCATCTTTTGCAGTATATAGATTAAAGAATCTAAATCTAATTCAAGATACCCATGGATTCTGGCTTCTATACATTAAATATTGCCAGGGCTCATTCTCTGATTTGGCCACATCCATACTATTGAACATTTTTAGTGTCTGATAAAGTGTGGCTGCCTGCAAATGATTACTGGGAATGGCCCCTGGCCCTTGCTAACTCCTACACTGTGCCCAGAGTTGCCTGGGAAGGTACTAGATCATCTGGGCTAAAAGTTTGCCAGTGAACAATTTAGTCATTTAATACAGTAGACAACTGAGTTCCAGTGCCTAGGGTCTGTAAAAATATATTTAAAGAACCCATGTATTGCAGAATATAATGGCTTGGGGTTTTTTCTTCAGTACATACATGTCTTTGGCAACAAACAAAATTAAATAAATCCCAATTTTTACCTACTTGTCAATAAAATATCCAATGACTGGGCTCTCACTAGTTGTGTTTGGTGGTTTCCAGGTAACGATAACATAGTCTCTGTTAGCATCATGGCATTTAACATCCATCGGTGCCCCTGGTGCTCCCGCGATCAATGCATCAGCATCTGAACCACAAATAAAAATAAATCAGTTTTGACCCTGACTGATCTGAAATCTACTGCAAAGACAAAAGGGAAGCTTTCCAGTTCACTGTGCTATTTGTTTATATGAATGGGACCCCAAAGATTTCACTGCACTAATGAATCAGGCCCATAATGTCTATATCTCCAAATAGATAAAAATGTTCAGGGATATTTTTGAGGACAGAAAAGCAGTTTAGGCATCAAACATCCCTTAATTTTCACAAGAATTAAAAGCCCAACCACCACGTGCTTTTGATGCTCTTTCCCACTGAAAGCAGTAGCTCGGTGGGTTACTGATCAGACCAAGGTACTCAGTAAAGAACATGTAGCAGAGGAAAACAAATCTCTTAAGGAATAAAAAATTTGCAAACTCCTAGTACATTTCTAAAGCTGCTTTTTATTTAAAGTCTTGCAATACCAACAGGCATTAGTAATTAACGTTCCACCCTTAAGATACCCCTCTGTGGTTTCATTTTGAGAGGTGTTGACTGATGTGGAGCCACAACTCCTAATGAAGTCTGGTAACAATAACAGGTAAAGTTCCCTCCCTTTTCCCTCACTAAAGACTTCAGAGGATGTAGCTCAAGTCCAAGGTCCTGTACCCTTGGATTAGACATCATATAAAAAGGAAAATAGAGGTACTTAAATTTGGCCTGCCACTACAACAATAACTTCTAAGAAAGTTATTATATATTAGTGGGCTTTTTTCACCTGGGTACTTTCTTTCTTAGAAGGTAATTGGGAAATAGAAAGCTTTAGCAAATTGTTTCCAGTGAGATCAGGGTGGCAGAGTGGCTTGTTCAGGCCATACTGCAAAGCTGATGAAGGCCTTGCACTAGTCCTGTGAGGTGGATCTCAACCCTCTGAAAAAACATATATGTCCCTCAACCCCACGCAAACTGCCTGGATGACAGTTCTGCAAGACACATAGTTTCCAATAGATTTCCAAGAAGAACAATGTTTATAACTAATACAGCTCCAATGGCTTCAGTGGGGCTGCTTCAGCTTTCCACCGTCAAGGATGTTGTCCAATACATTTAAGAGAGTGAAAGAACTGCTCAGCCAGAGATATTTTCATCTTTCAATGCCAAAATAAAAAATTGAAAACTAAGTTCTGCTTACAGGAGTATGTGGAAGCTAATTCTCACTTATTGAGAGTTGTGCCTGCAAATGTGAGGGAAAATTATGACCTTTATTCTATTTTGATACATTTACCTCCTTTTATCTATGTCCCTTGTGAAAACTGTAGTTCTTCAGTGAGCTAATTTTTTATTGTGCTTCTTTTCTCTGATTATTGAGATGACCTTGACTGGTATAGTAGTGGGAATATTTCTTTTGTTTTCTCCTGTGCCTCTTCCTAAGGCCAGGCACAGGATATGAGAATGCCCAACAAGGCTCATTCCCAGTTGGTAATTTCTAGAGCTAAAGCCTTCACAGTGAGGACAGGTAGTATGCAAAGATGTTTACTTCCCACTGGGAAAAGAGATGGCTGTGCTGGTTTCAGCTGGGATAGAGTTAATTTTCTTCAAAGTAGCTAGTATGAGGCTGTGTTTTGGATTTGTGCTGAAAACACTGTTGGTAATATAGACACATTTTCATTATTGCTGAACAGTGCTTATACAGAGTCAAGGCAAGAAAACAGAAGTTTTCTGTGTTTTACCCCACCCCACCAGTGAGTAGGCTGGAGGTGCACAAGGAGTTAGGAGGGGACACAGCTGGGACAGCTGACCAAAGGGATATTCCATACCATATGATGTCACACTCAGCATATAACTGGGGAAGCTAGTTGGGAGGCAAGATTGCGGCTCAGGAACTAGCTGAGCATCAGCTTTTAGGTGGTGAGAAATTGTGCAGTGTATCATTTAACTATAATTATTGGGGGTTTTATCGTCATCATCATCATTGTCTTCCTTTTCTGTCCTATTATAACATCTTTATCTCAACCCATGGGTTTTACCTTTTTTCCCTTTTTGATTATCTCCCCCATCTCTCTGTGCTGGGAAGGCGGGGAGTGAGCAAACATCTGTGTTGTTTTAGCTGCCAGTCAGGTTAAACCACAGCAATGGCAAAGAATGAAACAAGCTGTTTCTTCACAAGAATGATTTCTCTGGTTCTTCAGGAACAAAAATGTCTTCGGGAGCACGCTCCTCTTGAAGCTCCCTATTCATGTAAGGTGACTGTTTTTTCTAGCACAGACTACTATGTAAACCGAACAGCTGTGAAATACCACAAGGCTGGATTTCTTCTGTACTTTAGTCATTACGTGGCCTTGTTTAATAAAGCTAACCTTTCTACTGCTTTTTTTAGCTTCTCCCCAAGAAACAAATGAAAAGTTTACCTCTGACAAACAGGTATGCACTGTATTCACTCACTCCACCTTTTGTAACCATTCGCAGGGTGTATAAACCTTCATCATCTTTGTTCAGATGGGTAAAGGACAGAGCTGCCTGGCCTTCTCCAAAATACAGTTTCGTCCACTTGGAGTCCTTTATCAGCACATCTGCAAGAGAAGATACATCAGACCCTTTCCTAAGCTGGCCACAACAATCTACGTCCTAGTGCAGCTCTGTGCTAATCGGAGGCACAAACCAACCTTTATGCCAGCTTTATTCAGAATGATGGTGCTTTGATGCTATGAAAACTCTACAGAGAGTAAATTGCATCTCTCTAAACTTATTTAATCTGTGAATTTTAGAGAATATGAGGTCTCAGACTACCCTATGCAATGCCAACAACAGAATTCCATCACTATAATTTTTAATACACCGACAGAGGAAAATGTTATCCACATTTCAAAACAATGACATGAGAACCTGCCATACCACGTAATGAATGCAGGGTGGAACTTTGTTTCATTTTTAATAAGTACTGCTACCTGTTCAGGTTAAATGTCAGATTACTCGATTTCTTCCTCCAAGTTTAAAGACCAGATTTCAGTTTAATCTGAAGACTGCTACAAATATATACTAAATTTAAATTTTCAAGGCATGTCTGTTGAGCAGTGAATAAAATTAAATTTTAATCTCTCACAGGTGAGAGGTGGTGACCCATGATTAATGCAAATTAATCTGATTGCCTAGTGAAACCAGAGCAAAAGAATAAGCAGGTTATTTTATGCTAGCCAAGGGACATTCTCATATCACACTTTTTAATAATTGATTGGATTATTTTTGATTTTTAACTCCCTAAGCCCTATTGCATACTAATTTATTGTAATCAATGCAGCAGAACTGTATTTAAAGAGGTACTGAATATCTATAAATGTTTATTATTCTATTGCTTAAATATACTTTGGAGCAGACAATTTCAAAGGAATCAGTTTTCCCACCTACCAGCTGAATTGCATAAGAAGGTATAAAAAAATTGCACACATTCAGATAGCAAAGTATCTGCAAGACACACGCTACTAAAACCTACAGCAGTAAATTACATAATCACCTAAGCATACAGTTGTTTTGTGAGAAGCATACAAAGTAAATTCAGTCACATTCCTTCCCATGAGATTCTTAATCATAAGATCCTTTACCTAGAAAATCTGCATGTCCCCTTTCTGCCATGCATGTCACAGTGATACTGACACTTTGTGTAAAGAAACATGAAGTACTTTAAATTAAATCACAAAATGTCTTCACCTAGAAACTTTAACTAATGCATGAGTTCTGTGGAAAATTCTGAAGAAAAAAATGAAGTTGAGTGACCAGCACCTCTGAAACGCATGTTACTTATTTGGACTCCAAGCTTGAGTGGAGTGGTAGACACTCTACTTTGAATATATAGAAACTTCGGCAAGCTTGTATTGTCCACAAGGGCCAACATCACCCGTTTCCACCTTTTATGTGTACCTGAGACCAGAAACTGTGGAGACAGTCATGTTTGGTAAGAGCAGAAAACTTCTCTCCTTCACACAATGCCCACTAGAACCCCTAAGAAAGCAGGTGTAGTCTGGGTGTATGACTTTCTAGGCAAGCCAAGACGAGGAGTAAATTTTGGAGGCCACAAACAAATTCAGAAGGTCTAATAAAGCAGGTATTCATGCACCTGCCATCATAATAATATTACAGCTACAGGGTCTCACTACCTGTGATCAAATTCCCAGTCTATTCACCCTCGAAGACAGTGTGACTCAAGCCTCATATGCTGTTTTTCAGTGCATGAGATATTTTTCCTAAAATATTACTCTGCTGAAAATTCATGTAAAGTGTGTGTATATATACTGAAGCTTCTTTTCATCATGTATTTTGGTTGCTGAAATTTCAGCTAAATTCTGCACTCTATGATTTTTCCCTATGAATTCAATTATATTATTCTAGATTACAGTATAAATGGTTGCAGAATGTTGGTGCATATAGTTTTACAATGGTTATATTAGAGATCAGTAACAGAAAGCTCCTGTTACAAGTTGAATTGATATCCAGATTAGATATACATTCCTGCAGTATTATTTTGATTTATTTCTTTCAGTATCTTAAATTGTTCTAAGTGGGCTATGAATCAAAGATATCATATTCATGTTTGTCAAATCCCAAAGCACTTTAGAGGATTTGATCCAGGTGACTTATACGCCCCTAGGAGTCTAGTAGACACTCTCAATAAGGCTCACTCACCTGAAGCTTATTAATGCTGGATAAACACATATTTCTCTTGTGTATAATTATTAGAAGTAAATCATATGTATCCATCTCAGGGCTTTAGTTGTTATTATTTGATTAACACAACTGAAAAATTTTAGGAAAAATGCGATTTGTCTTAATGCAAGAGTAGAATTAAGTGTTACCTCTCAAAAATATAGGAAGTCTAAAGCACATGGTGTTAAACAAATTATTAACCTTCTCATTGTTTATATTTATGCATTTCCTCCAGCTCTCGAGAGACTCAACACAGGAAATTGTGGCACACAGTGCATGAATTCCTGCTGTGTTTGGGAGCAAGTTCTGGGAGCTGATGCACCTGTACACCTTGGAAATGTTGTGATCCATGTATGTACAATGAAGGACACATCTAAGTTTGTTTCCCACAGGTCGGTTAATGGGATGAAGGCTTCTCTGACTAACTAGCAAATGCTTACTGGCTTCAAAGAGATCAAGTTTTCATCTAAGGCTTTTACAGGGAAGGTAAACTTAAGCCAAACAAGGGGAAAAATAAAGAGTATAATATTGTTACATATCAAGAGGGAATTATCTTCACATCATGAAGGATTAAATTGAAAGGGCGACAAGGTTTTGTTCACCTATCTATAGCAAAGAACAATTCACGCTGGATGAAAAGTGAACAATTTAGGGCAGTCCTTGAAAATAAGCAGTTCCAAACTCAAACTTTCAGATATCTGGCACCTGAAGAACCTGGGCCTACCAGGAGACAAAGTCAAGCTGATGTGAATGATTCTTTATAGTGATTACAAATCTCAATACACTTCAGTGGGAACAGAATCTGGGTTCAAGGATGAGCCTTAGGTTTTAGGTTATTCACCAAACAAAAAATCTGATTTTGTTTTAGTAACATCTAATAGTCCCATCACAATGAAGTATCCACAATGACAGACAAATGGGAATGAAATAGTAAGTAGCAATCCGTTCACTGAGGGATCGGATGCAGATCTGCGTAAAACTGTGATGTACATGAAACAAAAGGCATAACTAGCAGCAATAATATAGTCCTTTTTCTGGTTTTCCTAATCTTGCATTTTCTTAACTGACTTACTAATATTGCTATTACTTCTTAGCTTATGCACCACATTTTGTCAGCTCTGGAAATTTTTACCAGCTCATCTGGGACCAGTCTGAACATCAGTCTTGGGTGTCCACCGCTCTCAAATGTCGTCCCTTTGGGGAAAGGTCTCATAATTCAAAGGTGACCATGGCTTTCCTTAAATCCTCAGGCAGAATATTTACATTCGAATCCTACACAGAGCCTGTGGTTGCTGGAAAGTGGTGAATCAAGTATCTAAAATAGCCTGATATCTATTAAACTTTAAGAAGTTAGTTTTAAGTTTTAGGGGTTTTGTTGCAGTGAACAACACTACTCATGCAGGGTTTGTGTACCATCTCTGTACAGCGTGCTTCAGTGATGTTTGTTGTTTTTTTTTTTGTACTTTCAGTTAAGACTGCTTCACTTGGCATAGCATAGATTTTCACTGACAAAAGAGGCAGGGAAAGCAACCCACCAACATGGCACTTAAGCAGCAGAGCAAAGGTTTGTGTTTCAGGCCTGACTCTTATAAGTATTTCGGAACTATAAATTAAATTGGTTTTAATATAAAATTCACAATAAATACTGAAGCAAGATGGAAGTGGAGGCCCACACTCACACCTCAGTGCTTCAAGCTTTAATTTACTGCTCTGTGAGTACCCTTCAGTTCAGTGGTCACAGCATTCAATTATAAATCGTGATCAAATCTAGGAAGTGAGTTTGGATCTCCACCTAGTCACTGAATGTTCTAACTATTGTGTTATTAGATAGTATGAGATTGTCTCCTGTTACTGTAAATGTGTGCTCAAGAAAAGGTTTTCCAAGTCACTTAATTGAGAGTGCATGTCTATAAATTCTATCTAGAGATATTATTCACTATATTCCAAATATAAGTCCGAGAATCTCATGTTCTAAGCCTGATCTGTGTCCTCAGTGTTTCCCCCAGCAATTTCCAGGTAGCTTCTCTTCAATGTACTAACTTACCGTCTCTATACCACTCAGCACGAGGTCGCAGTCTTTTCAGGTCTGGGGTGATCAACATAGTACACTTCAGGGTCAGTGTTTCACCTTCAGTTCCAAAGGTGACTCCAAACTTCTCCAGAAACTGGACATCAATGTGAGTGAAGCAAACGTCATATGACAGGGGCACTGTGCATGACGAAATGAAAATGTTCTTGAGTATAAGTGAATTGTACTTGGCACAAACTGTCCAGTCTGAACAGCAGATGGAGCTCTCTGTCATACTGTATGCTGATCTAGAAACACAACTGGGAAAGTAAAAACATCTGGACTACTCATATTATAACCACATGTTTAGAAAGCAAAGCCAGAAGAAACAAGTTGTATCCAATTTTCTAATCTGCAAAACATTACCCTGATAAAAGCACATAAACTATTTAAGCAGAAAGAAAAACAAACCACTTACAGTGGAAGGGCATTATCCCAGCTGGGTGAGGCTCTTCATCCTCTCTGTACCCTATAAATAAACAGACAATAAACATTCAGTGACATGAACATGATATTTTTTTTGTTTGTTTTAATGATGAAGTAAGACTTACTTCGCACAACCACAGCACAATTAGTTGATGCCTGCCCATGGACATTTGTTGCGACTGCTGAATAGGTAGCAGAATCATCAAAATCAGCTCTAAAAGGGGAAGGAGGAAAACAGATGACTGTTTACAGAAATGCAAATTCTCCTAATGACTGGTATTACAAACCAAGCTATGTCAACCCCGTGGAAGGTATATAAATCTCTGTGCTGGTGTTACACAGGATGTTGATGAAAGACAATCAGAAAGCTGGTACTGTATTTTACTGCAGTTTTATCACAGCTTAGTGTGCAGGCTGTATTAAATTGAGCAAACTGGAAATGACCTTTAGAAAATGATCAAAAGGAGATAGCTGGAGGATGCCAGTCTGGCTATTCCCTTTCTGTACCTAACCTTCTTCCTTAATCTGTCTTGCCCTTCTGCCACGTATTTTAAGAAAGAGACATGGAACAAAAGTACGTGTGATGCTTCCAGAAATTCCTCCTTCTGTGGCTATTCCCAGCAGGCAGATAATGGCATTTTTTACCTCTCTTAGATCTCTTAGGCAGTCCAGAGGAAATGATACAAAACCAGGGCAACTGACCAAAGCTGTTTATGGGCATAAATGTTTTGGCTTGATCTATTTTTAGTGAGAGAAGATATTTATTATGCAAGGACAATATAATAAAAAAAATCCAGCAAAAACTAGTTACTTCATGTAAAATGGCCCAGTGATGGATTGTCTCACTTAGTGCATCCTTCCTTGAAGAGGAAGTTACTACATTAGCAGATATATGGCCAGATGTTAACGTATAGGTACAAACTTTGTTGTCAAAGTTCTTATTTAAAATGGGTTAAGTCAGGAGGAGAACTACTGACATAAAATTGAAGGAAAGGAAACTAAACTACGTGCAAATCTATAGATATATTTGGTGCAATTACTCAAATTTACAGTTGAAATAAACTTATATGCTGTGTTTCTAATAAATATAAATATACGTGACTACTGATTAGAAAAAGATAAAAATCTTTTGGACTATTTTTTGGTAAAATGTAAATTTAGGTAGAATTATATTTCCTTAATTTTTCTGAAAAAACTTAGTATGGAAGAAGAAACAATTCTGAGAAAGGTAGAATATTTTGTTTTTTACATTTCAGAATGAATATTTTAATTAAAAAATATTTCAGAATTTACTTCTTTGTTTTTAGAAGCATAGCTAATACTCTAATATGAAATAAACCATTTTGGTTTTGAATGAACAAAACTTTTTATTTATTTCAATTCAGTATTTTTTCTTGGCCACTTCCACTAGTCAAGTATTCTGCAATATGTCTGTCAAACAATTTTTTTTTATCTTTTAGTTCTTGGGATTTCTGTTTGGTCAAGCCATCAGCTTATCAGAATGCTGTCTGAAACACACACAATTAAATCCAGCTTCTGTGTGGATCATTTAGCAGCATATTTAATGGAGGCCATTCTGAAATTTCCAGTGATGAGATACAATGTTCTGCATGCATGCTCTTAGTTTCTTCTCAGAACAAATTTGTATCTTCTTGGCAACTGCCAGATGAAAGGGATGAAATTCTGGTTGCACTTGTCTTCTAAGAGGGTCATATATCCCAGGTGTGAGAGAAGAAAGAATATGTAAAAGTGTTTGATGTAAATTGCATATCAGGATGCCAATTTTAGGGTATGTAGCACCTGTGACAGGCACATCTGACACCTATTTTTCAGCTCCTGCATATATTCTGGACAGTGTCTTATCACAAAAATGATTCTACCTGTACTGTGATGTTTAAAACACAACTTGATGAAAGCTCTATTAAATTGAGATTTAGCTCTCTAAACATACAGGACTAACAGCTCCTCCTGGAGGCTAATCTTCAGCCACACATCTCACAAAATAAAGATGTAAAATACAAAGTTTATCATATAATTAATTATCAAAGCCAGGGAGGTAAATCCTAAGATTAGCCTACTTAACCAAAAAGCCTGCAATTTGGTATGAAGCCCTTGAGCACCCTACTACAGTCTGGACAGGCAAAGTCTGAAAAACAATTTAAAAGAGTTAAAATACTAGGCTCAATATCATTCAACTTTTCTGCTTTTTTTTTTTTTTAATTTTCAGAAGGGATTAAAAAAATGCGAAAACCTGTTCACAGATCTATATAAAGAAAGCTTAACTGATTCTGCACTTGCATGAATGCTGTCAGACATGGCTACATTTCTTTGCACTAACTTCTTAAAAACTAGAATGACTTTTTTTTACTATTTCAGTTTCACACTATTTAACATTTCAGTGATAAAATACCAAAAGCACGGCAAAACTGCAGTAAAACTTCAGAATTCTTTCCTAAGTCATGTTATAATGTCCCCATACTGAAATGTACTTAATTCATACATTTCTCACAGCTCAGTACAGTGTCTTGCTATAATGGAACAAGCTAACAACAAATGAGGCATCTCAAAAGAGTCTTACAAGAAGAGACATTATAGAACTGACTGTACTGGAACTGTAGGGTGTTCCCTACAGTTGATCAGTTACTCTGCAGTACATCCCTACTTTAAGGGGATATAGAGAGAGTATACGGTCAATAGTACATATTATATTTAATAACATATGTATTAGTAAATTTAACAGTGTTAGGTAATGTCCCCAGAAACTGGATCTTGACCACCCTAGTGCTGATGTATTAGAACAGTCCTTGGCATGCCCTGGTGTGTGCCAGCTTTCCAAAAGAATTCCCAGACACAGACCTGGAGATAACAGGGCTCCATTTCCAGAAAACAATCTGGATGTAGCTGCCCTCTCCTGAAGGACCAGAGAATTAGTCCATCCCATGCCAGGAGTCCACTGTAGGGGACTGTAGAGGGTGTGTTTAACCCACTGTAGAGGGTGTGTTTAATTCACTACGGCAAGCAAATTTTTAGAAGTGCAGTTCCTAGGCACTAGTGGCACATACATGCCAGACCCTCCAGGAGGATGGTGCACACCTACATCTGAGTGGGCAAGTGCTGGGAGAGCCATGCTGTGACTGCTGATGAGGTGCTGATCCGTCCCTGGGCTGGACACAATTTAGGGAGCTTACATCACCCGTGTCATAAATGAGTGATGAACATTACTCCACCATTGCTGTATTAGGCCATTCCCTCACATTAAAAAAAAAACCAGCATTACTTCAGGCTGCTTTGCTTCTGTCATATCCAACTTAACTGCTCTTTAACATTTTGTTATTAGAGTGTTGACAACAAGAATAAGATAACAGTATATCTTAAGTGAGGTTAACTCTGATTAACTATCACTTTCCCATCACTATCCCATCAAAACAACAGATAAAGCAGTCAACAGGAATTAAGTTCTGTAAGAATTAAACAGGATTCAGGATCTGAAGTGTAATTCATCATTAACCACAAGGTGTCATAAACATAATCCAGAAATTACAGAACCATTTGTTCTGAACAAAAGCGAGGCCCCAGTCTGTGCTTGATCACTCAAAGCATCAGAAATTTAGAGGTGTGAGAACTCCAGAGCTGTGACCCTAAAATGAAGAAGCAGAATGGCAGATACCTGATTAACTTTCCAAATGGACATATGTATCTGTGCTCATCTCAATCCTCTCCCCATAGACTGACTCTCTTATAAGGAACAGCAAAATACATCCCTTGCCAAGATTTTCCTATTTGTGAGGGTCTCCAAGGTAGAAAAAAAAAAAAGAATATGATCCTAAAATATGTCTCTAGAACAGACAAGAGGTTCACGAAAGGATTTTTTCTTTAGGCCCAGAAGTTCAGTGTCTGAAAGCAACTATTTGACAGAAGTTAGTGATGGAGTAAGAATTCATTTTCTCAGGGAAAACAAAGAAGTTACTGACCAAGAGTCTGACTGCACTCTTACAACATCCTTTGGTTTTATGAAGAGAAACAAGGTACTTACAGTTATTATGAATATCCAGGTAACAATATGGGGTCCAGGCACTTTTTGCTTTTTTAAGAGGTCGTAAAAAGTCTACCCATTTTCTGCAACTCACTGCTTTGAAAGCATTTTACAATTCCTTGCTATAATCTCTAACCTAACTCTCCAGGAAGTAAATCAAAGCAGCTTAGATAGCCTAGTACTCAGTGGACTGCCTTCAAACCTGGTACTGGAAGTGTACAGGGCTAGTGGGTAAGACCTACACAGCACATGTGTTCAGTACACACTTGGAAGAAAGTTGGGCAGAATGGCGAGTCACATGAGGTACCTTTTGTGCCAGGTAATACTCAGACTGAGGATTATCCTGGAAACTATCTACTTACCTATATGCTAAAACCCCTAGATTCCCTAAATTGCACTGCAAAGTGCATTGAGTCAAGACCAGTTAGACACGGTATTTGAAGTACCCAGGAGGCAATGTGTGGTCTCTCCAACAGTTAGTCCTGCATCACGATGGAGAGCGTGTTTTCCAACCTTTACAAAGGTCAGATAAGATATGCATAAAGTACATTTAGATAGCATGAAGTGTGAGTGCAGAGCTGTATCTGTCCCAAGGTACTAATACTTTTTGTGAAAATTAAATTGCCCTGAATCCACATGAGGTTCTGAAGTGCTAATGTTTGTGCGGGGAATATTCCCCAGGCAGATATATCTGTTTAAAATGCATATATTCATCCATAGTGTAGATTTAAACACAGGAGTTAAGAGTGAAATAACATTTTTGCCTGAATTGGAGCACAATTCAGTGCATGTCAAGAACAGGAAGCAGAATGTAGTAAATTACACAGAGTTAAAATTGCCTCCTTTGAATTCAAATGACAAAATTTTCAGTGTTATGGCTGTATGACATCAAAATGTGGAAATACTCTACAGGATTACCATCTCAAGTACTGATTCTCCAGTCAGACTGAATCTGATTGATTCTGTTTGTTTGGGTGGGTTTTGTTTTTACCGAAGAGGGGACCTCTGGTACGAAGTGGCCACTTCCCCGGCTCCCAACTCTTGCAGCTTACAGGGGACGGCGACTGACAGGTGAGAAGATCACAGACCATTGCATTTGGGGGCTGCTGCTTGCATTTCAGCAAGGAAAGAAGAGCAGAAGTACACCGTGCCCACCGCCTGTACACTCACTGGTACTGCATACCCGCAAAACCCTGGGAACTGCAGTTTATCACCCGATCAGCCCTATGCAGCTCGAAGGCTCTGCCTGCTACGCCAGAGGAGTGCCTTTGCCGCAGTGCCTCTGCTCTGCCCTGCTTCCACCTGCAGCAGGAGGAAGGGCAGGCCTTGCTCCAGATTAAATCATCTCCAGCCTTTTGTGCCTAATCAAACTAAAATAGTACGGTACTGACTGCACAGTGTCATTTTTTTAAAATGAGAATAGTTAGAAGAGAAGGTTCATTCCATTTTTAAGCGCTTTTTTTTTTCGTTTTTTCTCTTTTTTTTTGAGAGCAGCGCTGTGGGTGCTGAGGAGCGGGGTGGGGGAGCAGAGGCCCAGCTCTGCCGGCTGGCAGCAGGTATCACACTGCACTCTGCTGGCTCTGCCGCGCATTTTTGCTGAGGCAACCACAAGCCTTTCCTGCTGCAATTCCAAGCACTTCTTAAGCGATGGCTTACTGAGGCAGGAAAGGGAGAGGGCCCTAATAAAAGATAAAATACTGCCAGACTTTGAGGCTTTGTATATACGAGACTGTGCAGACACATCACTCTGACAGAGCTCCGAAAAATCAAATGTCCTTCCCTGCTCCTGCTCCTGCCCAGTCCCCACCAGCTCACCGGCCTGCTCACTGAGGAGTGGGGGTCAGAACACCCTCAGCCAGGAGTGCACTGCTCTTCCCTCCATGCCCCAGCCAACATAGCAGGGCAAGTAATGCAGCCATTCGCAGTTACATAAAGCCAAGTGATTATTTTAAGGAGCTACTTCGCTTTAATATCAGTGAAGGAGCTAGCCTAGGCAACATACTAAACAAACAAAAAACCCACAACCTTATTGCTAAGGAAGTAGCAGCAGCTAAGAAATTCAGGCTGTTATGATTTGCAACTACTGAGATACACGCTAAGGCCGAAAATGTTTTGCAGCCATGCTATAAAGCAACAGGGCATCCTCATCTTGACTACCTCTTATACAGAAATCTTTTCTTCTATTATGCTCTTATCCACAGTTAAATTAGGTGGGATAAAGAAATACATGTTAAACAAACCCTCATATTCTTAGATATGTATCAATCCCTTCAACTACTGGTAACTCCCTCAGTGGATTCCTCACAGTCTCCTCTGAATCACGTATCAGAAGTGAGATGAAAGAGATGACTCTCTACCCCAGTGCAGGCTGGCAATCTCTCTTCCCCTATGATTATGAGATGTGCAAAAAATATAACGAAACTCCGAACCCCTTTTCTTTACTGCTCAAGAGAGACCTTGATCTCAAGCTCCCAGTTGAGGAAGCCTAAAAGGAGTAAGAAAGTGGAACTATATGATAATGATAGTGCTGAATGCATACGGAAAATGTGGTAAACATATATTTTAACCACATAAAAATATGAGACAGAGAAATTAAAATGATCTGGTTACTGTATGGGCTTATGGACCCGGGAAGACAGCAAACGGTGGGGGATGAAATTGTGTCCAGTTACTACTTTAAGATGACAAGGTGACGTTCTGGTTTTGGTGCCTCAAGAATTTTTCCACTGGGATCAAGGAATACTCATAGGAATAAATATCACATTTGCATCAGAAGGAAAAGTTCACTCCCTAAGCTTCACTGAAGCTCTAGAAAGGTAGCCAAGAAATTCCAAGGCCGTTCTGAGGGCTGCAGATCAGATGACATGCAGCTCAGCACTTTGGTATGAACAGCTGAGAAGAGCACAGAAGTGGAGAGGTAGAAATTCCCAGCAGTTCTACTTCCCAGAAAAAAAAAAAAGACAACTCTCCAAATATATGTGTATAGAGATATGTATGGAAGATCCAGAGCTAATTGATACATGTTTCTATGAAAGCGTTACTATATATATATATACATATATTTTAACCACTACCATTGTTTTAAATACAAGAACACATAATATTAGTAATACACTATCAAAATGTTCTTCCATTTCCTGCATTTTGTTTTCCTGTCTTTTGGGACAGAAAATACAGCTGATGGTCAAGCTTTGAAATAAAATAGGTTATTAATAAATAAATTTAAGGTTAACAAATTAATTTAATAAACTACAGTTTATTAAATAAATGGACTTTTTAATAAATCTATGGTAAATAAATCATAGCTCTTGGTCTATAATCCCCCAGTAGTTTTTTAAGTGGAGGAGGCACCTGTGGGAGAGCAGCCAGGTGTCTTTAGGTGGCAAAAATACCACACTGCCATACAGAATGAAAGAGAAATGGAGCAACAGTCTCTGAGGATGGCAGCTTGGTTAAATATGAGAGCCTGCATGAATACGTACAGGTCCAGGACTAGGAAACAGTGGGTGATGATGGGTGGGTGTGGGAACGTGAGTGGGAGCCAATAAATGACTCTGTGGTATGCCTGAATAAGTATGGCTGGGGCTCAACACTCCAAACCCTGATTGTGGATGGTGTCTACATGACTGATAATCTGCACAAGTAAGAGAAAAAAAAAGCACCAAGGGGATGTAAGCCATTAGTACCCTTGAGCCTAATGGTTACAGATGCTCAGAAGGTAGCAAAAACCTGATTCTCATTTCTTACCGAGCAGTTGCTCATGGGCACTAACCAAGGGAAATAAACACAGTCACAGTCACTCACCATCAAGAAGTCATCACTTCCATCTCCTGACTGTCACTCACACACATCCAAAGGAGACAATTTTCAATTTTCCCTGCTGCAAGGGAGAGGATTGCAGAAAGACAACCTATTTTTATCTTTTAACCTCCTGCTCTCATCTCCAAAAGTAATGTTGGTGGGAAGAATCATGTGTGTTGAGATGTCTCATGGATACAGAGAGCAGTTAGCAAGTTATCCATGGCCTGAAGGTAGAAGACTATGAGTATCTTAGAAGTACTTATAAGTACTGCCACTCCTTCACAAGCACCACTTAAGAAGAAACAACATAGTGATTCTTGCTGCCACCTTCTGCACAGGGATTTGTTTCTCCCATCGTGAGCTATGAAAAGGTGGATAGTTGGGCTGGACCTTGCTGCATGATGACAGAGGCAAGTGGTCCTTCCCAAAAGTAGAAGGACCAATGCATTTATTTTCCATAGAAATGGCACAAGGCTGTGCTCAGGACCGCTTTCACTCTTAACAGATGGAGACAGGGTAGAAGATGAAATGTTTGGCTAGCCAAGAGTTAGCCACAAATATTCCAGCTGTTGGAGCACAGCTGATGCTCACTTTCTAGAGAAATTAAAAGGGGAGTTTTGTGTCTCTGGTCTAGGTAGGAATTTTCTTTTAAAATACCACAGTCATGGTCTCATTTTTCTTTAGGTTTTTATTTTTTTTAAAAAAAGCTTCTACTGAGTCACATGTAATATGCAATATTTCAAATGTTTAGGACAGTATGGGATTGGTTTTGGGAAGCTGTTCTACCCAGGCATTTTTTATATCATAAATTTAACATAATTTTGCAAAATAAAATTAAAAAGGAAAGGAAAGGAAAGGAAAGGAAAGGAAAGGAAAGGAAAGGAAAGGAAAGGAAAGGAAAGGAAAGGAAAGGAAAGGAAAGGAAAGGAAAGGGAAAGGTTTACATTTTCTTACTTTTTGGAGAACAAAAATACGGACATCAAAACGTAAATAGAACCTAACACATAATAAAACAATTCCTGATAATTGGGTATCCTTGCCCTGACCAGCTAAATTTTTGCTTAAAGAGTTTCATCATGGCAAGAACACAAAATACACAGATAATTTTCTACTTTGAATGCTGAGAAGATATAATTCTAATAAAAAAGGAACTACCGTTCTTTCAGCTACTTACTTCTTCTTTTCTATCTTCTTGTAGACAGCTGGATTTAAATAATAGAAATACCTAATTTTTCATTTCATTTTTGTGATCTAATATTCAGCTACTTAGTGAACTTTCTCTGGCCTAAATGTGAGTACCAACAGAGAAATGTGCTGAATTTAACAACTCTCTTGCAGCCTTTGTGTGAATTTTTAATTGTGCCTGATATAAAATACTTTGTGTAGAGTATAAAAAACTGTTGTATTCCCCAGAAAAATCTACCTGTTTATATGCAACACATGTACTCCATATTTGCTTTCAATTCTGTACTTTGCTGGGTCACTTGCAGGAGTAATCAATTCCTCGTTTTTGTACCTGACAATCAAGAAAAAAATGAATTTATTAATAGCAGCTACTATTCACTGCATTAATTTAGTAGATTTCTACACCCAGAAATCATTTACTATCATCAGAGCTCTCTATAAATCTTCTCTACTTGCACAGAGTATTTTCCAGTATGTATAGATAGATACACATTGGGCAATGACAGCAAAGCAGGACCATCATTGCAGGCTGAAGACTGAACATGGACACAGCCCATGACAGTGATGGTGTTGTGCAAATTTACCCAGGCTTAGCAAGTAGCCTGTGAGCTCTGTGTATTTTGCTGAATGGTACTTCATCGTCAGGGAACTCAATGGCCAGAAAGACTGGAATGCCTTCCACACTCTGCCTTCTGAAATACTTGGGTTTGCTTCTCACACTGCATAGGGCCATTCAGCAAGCTGTGCTCCCTCTCCTTCCACTGCAATATCAACTGCTATGATCCAGCACATCTATGAGGATTATAAAGGGGGTTTAACATAGCCATTATGTATGTGACACTTATCAGTTATGCCATAACTTCCAAATGAAAAAAGCTTAACAACATTTTTAGAGGGCTAGGAAAGGCCAGTCTCTTACCATTGTACAACAGGGGTAGGAAATCCCTGTACAGTGAAGCAAAGGCTCACAGACATCTTTTCCCAGACAGTGTGAGATCTCAGGCGCACTAGAATTTCAGGAACTCGACCTATACTTTCCTCAACAGCATGTCTTTCAAAAGCCATATTTTCTTCTACCTATTAAACACAGGAAAAGAAAAAGAGCCCCTAGCACCAGACTCAAATGGGGTAGAAGTTCCAACTTTAAATCCACAAGAAAGCTAAACCACTAACAATATTTGAAACACAGGCCTAAATTTCAGTATATCTTATAATTCTGCTTGGATAGGAACAAAAAGGTTCAGCACTGTACCATCCTTTGTATAGCAAGTTTATCCAGATGTTCTCTAGCACGGTGCCTGGCTGTGTGAATCTCTTTTTCCAAAGCAGACAACTCACTGGCAAACCGGATCCTTTTCTCTTCACTTGCATGAGACTTTTGTTCATGAGTCCTGTAGGACAATAAAAAGTAGCAGGTAAGAGCCACCCATATAAGCTTTAAGATTGTCACTCATACGCATTAGGCAAGTGAGGGCTCTGAAACCACATAAGCAAGATGTAAAATCTAGTTTAGGAGTTATTCTTAGAGTCTACCTCCCTATCCTAATGAGCACGTGAAATCAATATGAATTTTCCCTCATTTTCTTTTCCCCCTGTCACCACTTCAAATCTTGAAAGCTGGCATTGTCATGCTGACGTAGTACCCCACAGTCTTAGTTCTCTGACAATCAAGATGAAGAACCTGTTTGGCTTCCTTCTGCCCTCTAACCTTCCTCCCCATGGACACAAGAAGGCAGAGAAGTGAAGGCATGTTCTGTGCCGGTTCACACCCTGATACAAGTTGGGCCTTGCTTTTGGTGTGCCCTTGGCTCTACCACCTGGGAAGCTCTGCTAGCTCCCTGGGCTGGATCAGCTGACCTCACCTGAAAGATACACACCAAAGAGTTCATGAGGATTTGTTAAACTACTGCATGCAAAAAAGCTGTACTTTGGCTGGGGTGTAGGGGGAAGTATAATAGAAAATACCAGGAAAATACAACCTTTTGAGAAATTTGTGGGTTGTTCCTTGAAAATCTTACTCCATAGATTTTTCAGAATTTCTAAAAAAGTCCCAACTCATAAACATTTTTAGGAGGAGCTAGCTCAAGCTCCTGCATGCATGCTGACTCAGTAAGCAGTCTACGCTAATCTTTGCCCTGCCAACAGGACAAAGGAAGGGAGCTGAATATCAAAAATTTCTAACATGGCTGTCATTATAGAATATAGGAAGACCCTTAAAGCATAACCCAACATGCCACGAAGCAAATGAGAAGACTTGCATGAAATTCAGTGAACAGTAGATCAAGACATTATTTGTCTGGTATTTTGAAAACATTTTATTGTACCATTTCAATATACTTTATCTATCAGCCTTATTTTGCCATGTATTTTTTTATATTGATAACATTTAAGATAGTTTTTTAAAAAATCAGTTTTGTTTCCCTACAACATTCTGTTTCCAGGATATATATTTCAAAACAATCGAAGTATCAGAACCATACAGACTTATATTATTTTCACAACACATGTCCTACAGAGAAGGCAGAATTTGTTCTTTTAGTGTAAATTCTCTTTGGTGCAGTCACTGTAGAGCATGGCAGAGTAGAAACAGTCAAATTCACTAACAGGAATATTGCAGTCAGCACATTTACTCTAGGACTTCGCATGGAGGCTGTTACTGAGATGTGACAGAGTAAGCTGTCTTGATATTAAGGAAAAAACTCAAAACGTTTAAATTTATCTAAACCAGGAATTCAGGAATAATCAAGTAGATCTGTTCAAAAATGAGGTTTGGATCCCAGGCAGATTCTAATTTATTTTAGTTTTAAAGCTGTTTTCAAGGGTCAGAGTGGGGATTAGGGGAACAACTCTGAGTTGAAACATGAGATTGAAAGCGGTACTCAGTCATTTAATATTCCAGCCAAAATAGATTAGTGAAGAACAGTGACAGATAAGCCTCCAGTCTTGTCAACTTTGAAAAGAGCCCTGGCAAAAAAACAACACCAAACAGGACCAGAGCTACACAGGTCAGATGGCATCAACAGATCTTTACCTTTTCCTGGATTCTTGTATTGCTTCATGAGCCAGGGTGCGTGCCCTCCTGGCACAGAGTCTACATGTAGTTTTTCCCAAGCCAGATGATTCATAATAAGCAGCCTGTCTGGAAGCAGCCCTTCAAATATAAAAGACATTGTTATAACCCAGCAATTCTGATAAAACATGAACTCACAAAAGTCAAAGAAATTACTTCAAATGAGCTGAATACCATGAATGAACACTGTTCAGTGAGAAACCTACTTTGCATTCCTCACTGACTGCACTAGGTGCTGATTCTCACTTGTCCTTCAAGGGCTTAATGCCCATCATCTGTCACTGGGGATCATTATGCATTTTATTTCATTCAGTTCTATTAAAGCTATGCTTATCTCAGTCCCCAATCGTTCAAGTGCTGTGATAGCACTTCAGTGAACCACAAGGGTACCAGCCAGTCTAATATACAAATCACAGAAAATCCCTCTAACATTGTCTATTTCTAAATATTCCTGCCTTTCTGTGCTTCACATAACCTTCTGCATAAACTCTCCTCTTTCATAAGGAAAGCTGGACAAGCTAGACAGCTAGCTAGGCTAGATAGGCATCTTAATTACTGAGGAGGGAGGATAGTGATTCTTAAGCAACCAAGATTCAAAGCTCCAGACTTTGAGATACAAAGAGGATGTATCTTGTGACTAAAACTCTGAGATTTCACATGAGAGGAGTTAAACCTTTATTTAATTTTTAAAAAGAAAATTGAATGACAAAAACTATAATCAGGAACGGCCAACTTCAGAAGAAATATCCTCATGTCATATGGAAGAATGGGTAAAAAAACGTTTCTATGATTTACAATAAATTTCATGGCAATTTCTCCTAAGTCAGAGTTTCAACTGGAGCCTAAAAAGATGACTTTCCAACTTGGAGGTAGCAAATAGGACAGATCCTGAGCTAAAAGGTCTGTGCAGGTATGTTGCAACATAGCTAGAAAGTCTAATTATGCTGGTGGGACATTATAGACAAGGAGGATCCTAATGAAAGGAAGTGGAAAACCATCTTTCTGAAGAAATCACAATTTTGGAGGGTGGAGGGGGAAGCTCAATATCTTCATTCAACGACCTGATTACCCAAAATAAGAAACTTCTCTATGTTCCTTACGTGAAATACATGGCACTTACTTTCTTGCTGCATATTCCTCAAGTACATATCTTGTCTGAATGTTGCGATAGGACTGATCAAAATGCTTGTGTCTCCTCTGGTAAAATGGCACTGCTACTGATGACATGCTTCAGTTTGTTACAATCAGTAATTCCTGCAGAGAGTGAAATCACATTTAGCCATATTCCACTCTTGTGAGACCCCACCTGGAGTACTGCGTTCAGCTCTGGGGTCCCCAGTACAGGAAAGAAGTGGAGCTCCTGGAGCAAGTCCAGAGGAGGACAACAAAGTTGATCAGAGAGCTGGAGCACCTCTCCTACAAGGACAGGCTGAGGGAGTTGGGGTTGTTCAGCCTGGAGAAGAGAAGGCTCCAGGGAGACCTAATCACGGCCTTCCAGTATCTAAAGGGGACCTACAGAAAAGTTGGCGAGGGGCTGTTTGTCAGGGAGGGTAGTGACAGGACAAGGGGTAATGGGTATAAACTAAAAGAAGGGGGATTTAGACTGGACATTAGGAAGAAATTCTTCCCTGTGAGGGTGATGAGGCACTGAAACAGGTTGCCCAGAGAAGCTGTGGATACCCCATCCCTGGCAGTGTTCAAGGCCAGGCTGGATGGGGCTTTGGGCAGCCTGGTCTAGTGTAGGGTGTCCCTGCCCATGGCAGGGGGGTTGGCACTAAATGATCCTTGTGGTCCCTTCCAACCCAAACCATTCTATGGTTCTATGATTCTATGATTTCAGACACTTAGGTTCAATATTTTTACATACATATGCACATGTGTACATATACAAAAGTATAAAATTCCATCAATTTATGACAAATAGAGCCATCAATGATATACATGGACATGGAGATCTCAGGATGCATTTTATCAACCACGCAGTAAGCCATGGAATCATAGATGATAAAGCTAGGAGAGAATCTGTTGGAGTATTTTGTCCTTCTTTTAACACCCCCCTAGAATTTCCAAGGATCAAAATTTGAGAGCTTTTAGGTCACTTTTTTTTCTGCTCTCTGCTCTTCAAACCTTTTACTTTGTCCCTTGTTGAGGTTTATGCTCACTGTTTCTTGTCCAATTCACCATGAGAACAAAAAATAGACTGTATTTACCCACTTTTGCAGCAGCCTGTTGAAGATTTTGTTCGCATCTTCTTTCTGCTCTCTTATTTAAACTAAACAAAGCTGGTTCATTTAATCTTTGCTAATGAGTTATATTTTCTAGACCTCCAGTCATTCTGGTTGCCCTCCTGTGGATTTTCTCCAAAGCATGGCATAGTTTCATCAGTATTTGGGTAGGAGGTTCTCAGGAATGTTCAGGGAGCTTACAGAAGCAGTGTGGGAGGGAAGAGCACATTTACCACTGATTTGGAGTGAAGCAAGTTCCCAACCATGGTGATAAAAGAACACGATGGTGCCCACATCCATTCAGGTTCATTAGAAATATGATGACAACTTCTGGTAAAAGTAGGGTATGTTACCAGCCATGTCCTGAGTAGGTGCCAGCTTGTGTAACTACAGTCTGCTCAATCAGTCCCATTTAGATACGGCCTCAGCTGGATGTGGGGCTCTTTACTCCTGGACCACTTGTCCTAAATGGTTGTGAGCTATTCCAGAGGGCAACTGAACAGTGAACATAATTGCCAAGAGATGGCTCCACTTCAGTGACAAAGGAAGCAATTTCCCAATACAAAGTCTATAAAGCAGCTTAAGCCAAACCCTGAAGTCTTCAGTCAGGCAAATTCCTGCAATAACATATAACTTCCTCCTGGAAGGTAAGGGCAGTGCCCCCCTTGTATACTATCTTGTGGGGCACAGCCTGTCAACTGCACTCCAGAAGCTAGGGCACAGGCAGAGGCATGGCCTGGGACCCACCTCAGGTCTACCCATGGGAAGTGAAGAACACTAGCTGATCCAGGGCCATGTTGAGAGGGTGTCAGGGTCCTGGGGGCTGCAATGGATCTGACTTGCCCTGCACAGCCTCCTCCAGAGCTCCCTTCATCCTGCCCATGGCCCAGGACCCCATTTCAGCCCCAGAAAGCATCAGCCCTGCCCCAGAAATGCTGCAGTAGGGCCGGTCTCTGGCTCCCCGCAGCACTGCCCTGCCTGGCCATGGGCCCTGCCAAGAAGAACCTGCCCATAAGATGGAAGAAATCCTCAGACCCACACCAAAAGTCTGCATTTGTCATTAAAAGTCCCATAAGTAGGCAGCCTCACGACACATATAAAATGAAAGCCCAAACGGATTTGAACAGAAATCTTATAAACTCATTTAGATACAAAATGAGGTCCTCTTACTTAATTTCAAAGGCACCGATGTGACCAGTTTTAGGCTGTGTTCCATTTCCTATCAAATACCTGGAAATATGTGCTTTGGGGACAAAAAAATGAACAATACTTACATTAAAATTCAATTAATAACTGTTTCAGGAAAAAAAGCTATTTCTGGTAAAATGAGATCTAGTTCAAAAATGAAGAAATTTAGTCACTACTTCATTGTCAACTTTCAAATTCCTTGTAATTTTTTTGGTTTCATTAAGTTTTTTACTGTGTGACAAGTAGATGTAATCAATGTACTTTAATAAAATATTGCTGAAAATAGGATTTTAAATGCTTATTACTTATTCTGAAAGCAATGATGTTTTCTGTCACATAATGGATTTTTTATTAATATCTCATGTTTTGAAAAACCATTTTGCAAATCCCAACTTGAGAATGGGAAGCAATGATCAAGCTGTTGAAAAATTACAGATGTTATCAAGACTCTTGCAAGAATTTTTAAAATGTGGCTTGTTAAAGTTTTTTCTAATTGTATTACTTGCCAAATTGTATATGCAGATGAAATAATTTTCTACATTTCATTGCAGCAATTTGTTCTTGAAAAATGAGCACTAGGGGTTTTTTTACAACATATTATATTTCTAGAAAGAAGAATGCAAGATGATTCGATGAGAGACTGATTCTTAGTTTAGCAAGTCACTTCATTTAATGTGTTTCTTTGGCAACTTTGTCTGAACTGTGTAAAATTAAACCCAAATTAATTTTAAAAATTGCCTTGTCTTATAGGCTGAGAAATTGAACTTTTAAACGTAGTAAAATACCTGTACATACCATATTTCTAGCATATAATATTTACCAACAAAAGGAAATGCTAGTTATAGATTAAGTAGTATAATAAATTCCAACTGTGTCTGATTGTTAGTTTCAGGTATTTGAAACCTGAGTCAGATGCCCCAAAGTCATGATATTTTTACATCAGGTAGTTTTACTTTTCCAAGAAAAAGGTCTCCATAGGAGAAGACAGTAGGTATCTTTAATAGCAGATACATCTTATTTTAAAAAGTCATGAGATCTAAAGAGATGAGTTTTTACAATTTATCACCTGATAGCTGCATCTTCTGCAAAAACTATAGTTACCTTTTCAATCCTTTTTCAAGAGAGATGAGAATGACAAGTCACGCGTTTAAGAATGAGAGCTTTAGGCAAAATACCAGGCACTACAAGACAAAACTAAAATGGGTTTACAACATTACTGTGGGACATTAAAGGAATATATTACCACATTCCAAGAGAAATAAGAAAGTTAACATGACCTAGGTTACTACAGCACCGGTGCAGCACCTTGCAGAGATGCTAGCTTACTTAGGTGCCCTCATGCAATGCTGAACTGACATGGATCTATTAACTCATCATATGTCACATTGCCTTAATTACATGAACATAGTTACGCAGATCCATGAGCAGCCTTGGCTTCTCCTAGTTTTGGTATCTGTACATGTCATCACGCTATACCTGCAGGCATCAAATACTGGTTTTCTTCTTGCTGTCTAACTGTGTGACTATTGTGTAGATGACATTTGGCTTCCCCCTTAGTTCATACACTAACTGGACAGTTAATGGTATAATGTTCCCTCTTTTCTATTTTTAATTAGCCCTTTCACTTAAATAAAGGTGCAAAGGGCAAACCCATAGATTAAGCTGACTCAGCTGTTAAGCGCTACTCTGTTTACATGTGGCCCAGTTAAATAATTCTGTGAATTTATCAACACGCAATTTATGCGTAGCTATGTATATAACTCCCACTGAGATCTGACGTATAAGGGTTGCAGAGCAATGCCCATGTGTCTGGATGGATCAGAGTCTGGGTTATTTTCATTTTTGAGATAGGATGAAACGTCTTTGTCATTTGCAGTTCAGCCTTTTCCACTAAATGTAAAACTTACATTTAATTAGCATATCTTCTTCTATTAATCAGCACCCAGCATGTCTCAAAATTTGGGTTCTGATATTTTTCACATTTACCCAAACACTCCTAGAATAGAAGCAAGCGTAGCCGACCACTCACAGCCTCCATACAAGCAATTAACTGAGCTTGTTAGCAGCCAGACTCATTTTGCCTTCTGTTAACACAGAGGGGAGCTACCTGGCAACAATTCCAAATGTAATAATTGTCATCAGTTAATTACAACGATGCTTGAAGAGTATGTATTTAATACTTAATAGTACTGCAAAGACAAGTATCTGAAGAGCAAGATCACAACCCTAAACCAGCTTTAGCAGAGTCTACAGAGCATGTATGGTATCTTGAGTTCATGATAAGTTTCTGTTGTCTACCCAGGAACAACGTGTTGACTGTTCTGCCAGTTTTACACTGATCATAGAATCATAGAATCCCTAAGGTTGGAAGAGACCTCAAGGATCATCCAGTCCAACCATCTCCCCACCACCTATTACCCACTAAACCATGTCCCTAAGTACCACATTTAACCTTTCCTTAAACACACCCAGGAACAGTGACTCCACCACCTTCCTGGGCAACCCATTCCAATGTCCAACCAGCTTTTCAGAGAAGAAATTTCTCCTCATCTCCAACCTGAACCTCCCCTGGCACAACTTGCAGCTGTTCCCCCTAGTCCTGTCACTATTTATCTGTGAGAAGAGGCCGATCCCAAGCTCGCCACAACTTCCTTTCAGGTAGTTGTATACACATTTATGTGAGATGTTTGAAATATATGTTAATATTTAGTTAACATACCACTAACACAGATAAAATGATACGCAGATGACAGCAGAGCCCCATTGAAGTTACTGATTTAGGTGAATCAGGATTTTATAATGGTCAGTGACTAACTAATTGGCAGGAACTAATTATACTTGCATATCAATTGGTGGAACTGACCCAACAGCAAGATGCAGGCAGTTGTTCGGCAGAGGCATTGGGGAAAAAAAAACATTTCCTAGTGGGAAATTGAAAATTCAACCGAAAAAAAAATTAATAAACAGACCAAGAGAAAGACAAATCCATTTTCTGGGTAATTGTAACAAATTAAAAAGCGAATCTCAAGTTTTATTCACCAAGTTCTACTGGTATGGGACTGCAAGTGTTACAGAGAACTTGCTGAAATATATGGCCCACATATCAAAAACAAACCTTGAACTTCACCTATGCTGATCCTATTAACTTCCCTGGATTTCAAGAGAAAGACCTAGAGTTACAGGACAAGATGGTCCTAAAACAGTTAATGGCTCATCTGACCTTTACTTCTTTGGTGGAACACAGCACAATTGTTGCTGTTATTGTTGTTGTTATATTATTATTATTATTATTCCTGTTTGTTTCTGTGACTGTAAATGCTGTGGACATCAGCAGAACCTAAACTGCACTAATATATGTTCTGTATGAACCATTGAAAAGGCTATTAAATGTAAACAAAAATATTAAGTCAGCCAAAATGTCCGTAAGGATTAATGATATAAACTACAAATTAATCAGACTGTTCAAATCGGTTTACACAAATGTACATTTTCATATGATTAGTAGCATGTATATAACAATTTATATTCGATCATGAGTAAAAGGCAAAGTCCCTAGGCAGGCCAGGATGTGCATAGTTTCATGCCATAGTAATACTGATCTGAATAGAAAGCAATAATCTAGAACCACGTGACAAGGGGCCACATTCTTGAGCAGAGAAGCCAAGGGTCTGATATAGACATTGTTAGTTTGATAAGTGAGTTAATTTAAGATTTAAAGGACAGGCAGTAAATTCTACCATGATCATTGACACACCCTTAGAGAGCAGGCACACAACCAAATAAATTGATGGATGAGATTGACAAATGCCATGGGAAGGAGAACATGGTTATGTTCACCATAGATAGACAACTTGCATTCCTAGACTCAGGAGGCTCCTGTCAAGAGCGATGCACTATACAGCATGTACTTTCTCAGCCTGACCTGTCAATGCTATACCATGCAACATGCACTTTCTTTGCTCATCTCTGTCCTTGTCCATCTGCAGAAGTGCCAAAACCAATTTGCAGGTTCTTGACTGCCTGCCCTCACATAGCCTGTCCTCCTCATTCTGGCTGAAAGATCAGTACGTCCTGCTCCTACACACATATCCTCATTCTTGACCTTCCTCTGTATTTCATCTTTCTTAAATATCTTTGGCCATTCGTATTGACTTGAGGGTTTGTCCTGTTTCTCCCATGACGTAGGCATTCTTTCCTCTACCTGTCTCTAGTTCTGCTTGGTTTTTTTCACGTTGTTCAAAGTCAAGTGTTTTTAGGAAGATCTGTTTTGCCAGTTTATACTTCCATGGTACATTAAAGCCATTTTATTTAGATGATCAAATATATTTAATTCAATATCACCTATATATCACAATGAACGATAAAATGAAAAAATAAAAATTTAAAAAAAAAGCCCACACCTTTTAATCATCATTTGTTTCTAATGACTGGTTTAAAGAATTACCATATTTCCTCAGAAAACATGTGACCCTTTCCAGATGGTTATATCAATCCTGTAGAAATTGCAGTAGAGAATAACGTAAGAACATTTTCCCCCAGGAAACTTACTTTGGTGGAAACCTTGTAAAGCCAGCATGAACCATTATGCAGCTTATAATCACTGCAGTCTAAACTTGAATGGGACGTAGAGGGTCTGGTAACATCTTCCCCATTTTGTTAATAAATTCTTAAAATGCTAATAAGTCTCTCCAGTCTTTTATCTCTGTGTGCATATGTGGTTTTAGATCTTACACAGAAAATTAGGCTCTGTGTATGAAAAAGGATGAACTTAAAAAAACACACAATGTATTGTCACTTTAAGATGCTTCTGTCTTTCCTATAGAAGAGGGGGTTTTTTCCTTTGTCATAATAAGAACTCAATTTTAACTTTTTTGGCAACAGTATACAAATGCTTCTGAAATTAAAAAAGGGTATAGAATTCCCATTTGCTTAAACCCTATGGAATTCCAGATATGACTCCGCACGCTTTGACATTCCTTTTCTTTTCTGACCTCTTTACCTACATCATAACTGTTCTTAAGTTTTACTGATCATAACTCCTCTGTATGGGAATAGTATTCCTCTAGTTTCACAAATCAGTTTTCAACAGAAATCTTGTGGACGACTAGTTCAATCTGGTTCAAATCATCCCCAGAAGTGCATGCATTACTTTTCTCATTAAACCTAAAAGTGGAGTTCTCTCATCAATTTCTATTCATCTGAATATCCAGCACAGCAACATTTTCAAGCAGCTGATGATATAGGCCATCACACATGTGTCTGTTCTTTATTAATAATTTTATATGTTTTCAATGAGTAGACTTAACATTTCAGTACATCAAATGATTCTGCTTGCTAAGACATACAGTTAGACTATGCAGTTTAATGCAATCATTTAGCTATAGCACGTGTATGATAGTTAGAATGCACACCTTCACCTTGTAATAGTCCCTGAATGGTTTGCTTCACCCTCTAGCTGTAACAGTTAGTGTGGAGACAATTTGGAATATACTATGAGTGGTCATGGTCATGGTCAGAGCCGCAACCACCAGCATTGCTCTGTGGCAAATATGTAGAAGGCAGAGCCATGGGTATCTTTCCCTCCGGCAAGGTCATTGTTGTGGAGGGGAGCACTAGTTCCTGCATTGTAGTGAATCTAAAAACCATGTTGTTTTGGCTTTTCTATGACTCTTATGATGGAAGGGAGTAGAAACCTCCAATCTGACTTATCTCCCCACATTGCCATTATAAGTTAAGCAGCACATAACCCAGAGAGGGTACTTATGTAGAGGCTTTCTTAAGAATTCATGATCTACATGACTGAGAATTAAATGAGGCTGAATTTGTCTGCATTGACTTGAAACCTAACATTCCAAGTGCACAAAGAGTTGCAACGTATTCCAATAAAATTTTAAGATTTCCCTTCACTTGGCAAGTGTACTACATCCCTTCAAATGGACAGCAAGGAAAGTGAGACAGTGAGATGGTGAAAGTCAGTCATTCTCCATCATCCCAACCTTCATTATCCTTCATTACAATACTTTCATTGGCTCACAGGTATTATCAACACACAGGCATAGCTTCCAGAGCATGAACACAATTTCCCAGTAGTCTATCTGTGGTATTTAGCTGGAATTTTCATGTGGCAGAGAACACATCACATAGCCTCAAGCAACACAGGCACCAGAAATGTGGCTTTTGCAGATGCGCTTCAAAGTGTAGTAGACAAAAAAATAAAAGTACAATTTTTTTTGTCTTAGCTACATCCTATTCTTCACATGCCAAATAGTTTTGTCAGCTACTATAGGATTTTATACTTGTTTACCCACGTCTTTCAGCTAAATTGTGTTTTGTCTTTCTTTACAGTATAAACACACAAGAAAGTGGCATTGCCAATATATATCCAGTTGGAGAAGCACATATATTAATACATATACATTGGTATAATGTAGTTTTTCATATGCAGAAAGAAACAAACAAAATACACAATAAAATTAAACTGACTGTGCAAATAATAAAACAATTCTAATTTTTTTTTTTGTCATTTCATAAATCAATCTGTGTCCTGCTTATTTTTTGTTTTCCCTGAGAAAGATAGTATCTTTTTTACAGAAAAGCACCAAACGCTCTCCCACAATCACTCCCAGTTGGTCTGAACAAGAAAAACTTAGATTAAATATAGACTTACCGAGGGATATAGAAAAATTGCAAAGCAGAGAGGAAGACCAGCCTTTCCCAGCTTAGTAAACTCTGGCTGAGGAAAACAAAAATAATTCCCCTCTCTAAAGGCTACTGCCCCTTCACTCCCATTTAAGGGCAGATGAAATGCTATATTTAGAACTAACCAAGTGATTCTCCCAAAACTGAGATCAGCCTAATAGGCAATAAGGGTATGATACAGAAGTAGAAGAATAGCTCTACCCTACATGCAGTTTTATACTGTATTTTAATATGAGATAGACCTTGTTCCTAAAAAAAAAGCAGCTGTTCATGCTAAAAGCGGGGTTTCCTTTCCCAGCATCAAGAAGCACATGGGAAACAGTTTAATGTCAGAAAACAGTTTAAACTTTTTATATAGAAATTATTGAAGTTTTAAAATAATCAGAAACTTAGAAGACCAGTGAGGAGACATAAAGTCCAGAATCATATTAGTAGAAACATGAGATCCCCTTGGTGCCTCAGGCTGTAAAATGAGCCTCCCCGTTGCCTCCTTAAGAGCTCCCTGGATTTGACAACATGGCTGCAGTATGTGAAGGCATAGCAACTATATAAATAGCCTATTAACATGGATTTAAAGAAAGTCCAGTTCCTACCCACTATTTCCATCTTCGTAATGTCACAGTCAACCTGAGAGAGATTTCGCTGTGTCTTGTCGGTAAAGTAGGACGAATTAATACACATAGAGGCATATATGGGCAGAGGAAAAAACACAGCCAAAGCACTTAGCTCTGTGAGACCCCGATGGCCCCTGATTACTGCGACGACTGCAAAGAAAACAGACTCTGCTGTGTGGTTCAGCAAAGACCTTTATTGCTGCATTCAGGCTGTATTTATTGCTACAAGCAGGAACTAGACTAATCAGTTCAGGATCACTTTGCTATGCACACAAACTTGCAGGCCACCCTGTTTAGCATAGCTATGGTATTCCATGCTAGATATAAACATTCATTCTTGTGTCTTCCCGTGTTCGGGAGTTCTGTATTCAAAGCGCGACACCCCACACGTTTATTTGTTTCACACCTCAAGGTCCTGTGAACTGGTCATAGTTCCTTTATCTCAAAAGTAAGTGCAAGCAAGCAAGATTTATGTTCTTGTTTTTCAGTTTGTTAAAATTCTGTCTAGTGGGAATAGCGATCTCAAATGAATCCCTTGCACATTTGATAAGGCACA
>VWZZ01008490.1:0-117173 GCA_013399095.1 Psophia crepitans
CCAGGAGCTTGCTCAGCTCAGGTTCCCCACGGAGTCAAAGCCTCCTTCAGGTGTCTCCACCTGCTCCGATGTAGGGTCCTTCACAGGCTGCAGGTGGAATCTCTGCTCCCCATCACCCCTCCTCCCCGGGCTGCAGGGGGACAGCCTGCCTCACCATGGTCTTCTCCAGGGGCTGCAGGAAAATCTCTGCTCCGACACCTGGAGCATCTCCTCCCCCTCCTTCTGCACTGACCTTGGTGTCTGCAAAGTTTCTTACATCTTCTGACTCCTCTCGCTGGCTTAAAGAACTCCCACGGTTGGGTTTTGTTTCTTCTTCTTAGATATGTTATCCCAAAGGCACTACCACTGTTGTTGATTGGGTTGGCCTCAGCCAGCAGCAGATCTGTGTTGGAGCAGTCCAGCATTGGCTCTATCAGATGTTGGGGAAACTTCTTGCAAAAGCCATCCCTGTAGCTCCCTGCTGCCAAAATCTTGCCACACAATCCCAAAACACTTTGCTCCTTTTTTATTAAGCTTTTCCTAAGATTTAATTTGCTGTTTCTATTTCCTTAGCACAGGAAAACAGCCCACAGACCTAGACCACTACCCTCATGACCATGATAAAATCTTGAAATAAGCTCTTTGGTTGCTCCCTACTGCTGGATTTCAGTCTGATGGCAAATGCCATGTGGAAAGGTCGCCAATGGACTTGACTGGGCTACAACCACTTAACCTTACCAGCCTGCAGAAAGAGGTGCTTCCCAGTGTTCCCTTTTGATAACCTTTCTTGATTTTCCAGTGAGACTTTCGACTGCCAAGACAGCCAGCGGAGCTGTGGAGGCTGCAGTGTTTGTGGTCTAAAGATGAATGATTGTTTTATACAATGTCATAACGCTTGTTCAGGACTGTTGTATTCCAGTGTGACTTGCAATGACGAACTTAAAGGGCATATGTGTAACAGCCTTATAACATCTAGGGTTGCGTGTCACTAATGTTGACAAGGGAAAGACATTTTTAAACTCAAAAGCTGAACAAGAATATTCGAGGTTTCTTGTTTCATTAACATATACCTGTAAAAATAGAGAGAGAAAAGAGAGTAGATGTTAATGCAAAACTAATTGCAGAAACTAACTGTCTGAACACCAGCAGGAAAATTCCTGCTGTCAGGGATGAAAGACAAGATATCTCCCATGTCCTAGAAATGCTCTTTATTAACTTTGTGAGAGCCAAATAAAGCTATTATGGAGGCAAGCATGATACACAAGCTCCTTACCTCTCCTCAGAAAATGCCACACACAACACAAGACTGAAGCTAGGGACACATATGCAACAGTCACAGTATCAAAAAGGCTTCTTTTTTGGCTGAACAGGTGTGAACCATATGTAATCATACCGACCTTTAATCCAAACAATTCTACTGTAAATCCAAGTCTGCTATGTCTGGCATCTAGGTGAAGTAGATGTCAATGTCTTGGCAAATTCTTCAAACAAATAAAGAATTCCTAGAAGATATTGGAGTCAATGAGTCTCATGAATGCTCATAGCTGTTCTCTGAAATTCATGATTTTCTGTCTTTAACATCTAATCTGAAGAAACAGATTTACAGAAGCCTTATAGATCAACAGGATGGACGTGCACTTGATGGTGATTGCACCACAGGTAGTCCCCCTTAGCTGGTGCTTTTCATATTGATCTCTCCTCTAAATGGATAATTTTAGTAGTTTCATAGGCAATGAAGCCATCAATGTGGCAGTTTTTACACCTTTTTGACCTCAGTGTGTGGCAAATATTGCTATCAGTTTTATCTGTTTTGTTCTGTTTGTTTTTAGTTTTTCGGTTAATCTGATTGCAACACACAGCATGAGGTTCAGAGGTTTGAACAAATGCAGCCAAGGTAGTCATGTAACTGCTCTCTAAGGCATAAGTGAACACATTTTGCATAGTTCTTTTCATAATACCAATGATTTACAAGACAATAATAATTTCTCTCTCCAGTAAAGTAAGTTTACAATGATTTAAATGGAGTTTTGCCCTAAAGTGTTTTTTTATAAATCCTGTGGTCCTAAGTGCTTGTCAAACAGATGTCAGAGACCACACAGAAGTCTAAAAATACTCATATAAACCCTTCTTAAAGTGCTTGACATCGATCCATCTATTGTACATCTTCATGCTCAACACAGGTTAAAATAGCGCAGCTCAGTGTGACATCGTAACTAGAGGCTGCTAAGCTGACAGAAATAATTTGTTATGCTGCTTACAACTAACAAACCCCCTTTGCTTTTGGGCAGTTTTTGAAGATACAGCTCATCCTTTTCACACGTGGACGCTCGCTGTTCCTACCATCTCTTATAGTCCTTAGACAAAGGTTTGAAACATACAAACACACTCAGAACTGGAAGGAGAAAGAGGAATGTCTCACTACATAAAAAGGACTCCACTGCACCAGGACAGGCAGCTTGTCTTTTTTGTTAAGTATAGCTGTTGTGTGTTAAATGCATCTAAACCCACGCTAACTTCTGAGGAGAATTGGCCTACTTGATCAAAGGAGCTCAAACTGCCAAAGCACAGCGGTCTCACCAAGTCCTACAAGAAACCCCCATTTCTGCTGGTGTGCCAGAGTACTCAGTAGTGGTTTGATCCCCAAAATTCACTCCTCTGGGCTGATCTTTTCTCTCTAGCTCTTCTTCCCTTCTTTCTCCCCCCCCCAACACTTCTCTGTTCTGCCTTTCCACTTTCCCAACTCCTAACAAAGCTCACCCCTCACAAAGTGATATCACATGGAATGAAATAATGTTGTGCAACTAGCAATTCTTGTAAACCATGTAACAGTGTCTTAGCTATTAAGAATCTTGGAGCTATTTAGAGAGGTGAAAGAAATAAAATCTCCAGCCCATCGAGCCATCCAAAGGCAGAACACATTCTGAAATGCATTCTGTGCTACAGAAGCCATACGCAACCTACGCCAATCTTTGCTATGCCTACCACTGGAAACTTTCTACACTCTAAAGTTTTTAAAGCAGGGATTGTTCATCACTTCATGCTGCCTCAGGGCCTTTGCTGTTTAAGTCTTATCACTGCTGGTCTCAGTCCCTTAGCCACAGGCACTATAGTTATAAAGAAACAGTGTATGGGGAAAAGCTATCATTCTGATCTATGCAATTAAAAAAATAATTATCAAGAACATACATATATAAAAATAAATGCTTTATCTCATAAAAAGGTTTCAGGCTGTCATAGTTAAGTGTATCTGAAGGATAGAAGGGACACCAATTTTTTTCTACCTACTTTTGTTTCCTTCTTAGCCAACAAGGAAAACCAGATACCAGTATACTATAATTTATCCAGTACTAAAATCCACCCTCTTATTAATTTCAGATAAGATCTAGTCAGCTTCCTTACACTAGGCACCTGATATTGGTAGTTAAATTTACAGAGGAAGAATTTCATCCTGATGACCTTCTACATCCAGCCAGAAATCTATGCAAAAACACCTCCCACAGTCACATCCCAACCACAAAGCCCTGCATCTGCCCCTTTTAGAGGGGAGGCAAAGGGCTGTTTCAAGTTACAAAACAGTAGAAAATTAGGTTTATGCTTCACATCTGTAATTCATTCCCTTCTGCTATGGAAGGTGCTCATCTTTCTCAGGTGCAGTCAATGGAAATTTTGCTTCTTACTGCAGTGGGATCAGCAGGAGTTCAGCTCCATGGAACAGTGGTAGCATAGATACAGGCACCATGACAAAGCCCAGTTCAGAACAAAGGTTATAGTGTCTGCGCATCCATGAAAAACACATCAACACTCATCTGAAGTGTGGCCATGAACTAGAAACTATTCATAGCCTCTTTAAGCTGTTTAATCTAGCAAGCAGCAGAGTTTACAAGTCGCAATTTATTGCTGGAGGCACATGCTTGCCTTAGCTTGAGGTTGGCTTTTGTCTGTGAAACTGCATGTCCAGCATCATTCAAAAGGAAAAAAAATTACCACCTGGTATGTGTGTGAGGCTAATGCAGTGATGGCCGTGACCTTCCTGGCACATGCCTATCATTATTGACTGAAGGGGTTCTTGTACCTACCCAGAAGCCACTGGTCTTGGCCATGCTAGATGCCAGAGATACTAGAGTAGACGGATGTCTGGTCCTATCCAAAGCAATTCCTCCATGGCTGGGAATTCATAAGTTAATAGAGGAGTTTAGCCTCCCAAGCTGTTCTGTACCCAAACGCTACTTTCCTAGAAAACAGTATCATCTGTGAATAGCCCTGCATACGTAACTACAAGAAAAAGAAGATAAAACAAAATTCCAATCAGAAGGAATAAGACGACTGATAAAAATAAGTGACGGAAACAGAGATTTAAATTATTTCAAGTATTTGCATTTGTGTGAGACAGTACTTAACAATGATATGAGAGGGCATTAAGAAGAATAAAACTGCCCTTTTCACAGTTTAAAAAAACAACATGAAACTTAAAGGAAGTAAGGAAAAAAAACCACAAAATAAATCATAACTGAAAGGACTGGGATAATATACTTGTTAAGTAAATGAGGAAGGAATGAGAGAGAATGAACTGCACCTAGCAGTAGTCCATACTGAAGCAACTCAGTAAAAACAGAGACTTTCTAGTTCTAAAATAGAACCCTTGAATTGAATTGTAGAATGGAACCAGGAGAAGCATGGGACAACGGGGAATTCACAATGCTTACAACACAGTCCAAATTCTAGTAACCAAGTAGCCCTTTTAGGTTTAAGATAAACCATATTGTTGAAAAAGGATTACTTGCTTTTTTAAAACAAAGTTAGTAGATTCCCAAATATATAAACATTACTAATATTTTATTAAATTTTACAATATATGTTCCTCCTTCTGTCAAACATTGCAGAATTTGCTAGTGTTTTCACACTTCCTTGGTGTGTCTTGGAGCTACAGCTGGGAGTGCTTTTCTGGAGAAGTCTCCTTTCCTCCTGGACAAGGAAAGAGGAAAATTCCCAACAAAGCTTCTGGCTGCAGCAGTTACGGTTGTATCCTTTCCTGGGTTTTGGTGAACCTTCAAAGAATCAAGATACTTGAATGTGCCTATAGGGAAAAGAAAAAGAAAAAAACTCAAACAAAACCCAAACCAAACTCCTAAACCTGGCTTGCTATTTTTCTTCTTCTATTACTTTTTCTGTTCTTGGACACTGAAGCCATGATTCATGAGAAGAAACCAGTAGTTCATATTATCTTCATCTTCTATGAAGAACCGTCATGGTATACTCACTCCAGTTACTGACTGGGGAGAGAAAAGTATACTTATGGCAAATCGATGAATGTTAAAGAAAAAATCAGCACATAGTTTAACAAGGGAATCTCTACTAGCTGTCCAAAAGTAATTATAGCTGTCCAAAAGTAATTATTTTTGGGTGTTGCTTAACTTTTTTCAGTGAAGGTCCATGTTTCCACCTTCATGAAATTGCTCTAGACTTACCTGTATGCAAATGAGAGCAAAATTTATTCATTTGCTTAACCAAATTTCACCACTACATAGGAGTAACCTTGTGAAAAGCAGGAAAAAACCAACACTGTACAGCCATACCTTTGTCATCAATCAGTAACATATTGCAAGACTTCTTCTGAAAATGTATTGGTGACAAATGCACCGTATGTTATTTTTAGAATCTTTCATGTAGTCTTAATTGCTTTAAATTACTGCTGAATTTGTTCCTACAAATTAATGGATGGAATAGGTATCTCATACACTCTCCCAAACTACCTCCTGCCGGGAGGTTCTGCCCCACCCATTTTAGGGAAAATTTATATCAAGTATATCATACTGGGTCTGGCCCATGACTGCTTTGCAGTTAAGTTTTTTTTTTATCCTTCATGCCCATGAGCTACAATCACACTCCAGCCCAGAGCCATGCGGCCATGCTGACCCAGTGCTGAGACCAAGCTCGCAAAACCCGCTGAAAAATAAGGTACATTAGCTGATTTTGCAGTACCATGACGATGTGTCTTTTTGGGAAGACCCTATCTGTATTTGGCCACCGAGTCTGAATACCTGAACATACACAGTCTTCTTTGCAGAAATACCGATGGATAAATCACTCAGGGAGGTTGGAAACACCCAAAAGCTCTTCTTAGAAGCCATGGTCATAGCTGTGTAACTTTTATATGGACCTCACAGGAGTTTATACAGATTTCTGAACTGATTCTCCTTTCAGTAAAGTCAACAGGAAAATTCTCATTAACTTCCACAGCAATCGAACAAAATCACCACATGTAAAATTTGCCCTTTTTTTTTTTAAATAATGCAGTTAAAGTGTTATCAGCTCACAGAGTCTTTCATGAACCTCATGTTAATTGAGCTCTAGCACTATCAGCTCCGCTTGCCAGAATTATCAACTTCCATTTGAAAAAAAGTTGTTGGCTCTTACAGCTGTAAAGCAGGAAACCTGAATACTAACTGCCTGACTCTATAGACTTAAGAACTCCACACTATTATTTTTTTTAAATGGTATCATTCTAAAGCTAAGCTCATAAATGCTGAGCGGCCCTGGCATTGCTGACACTGAGGGGGGAAAATTCAGATGACGGAGAAAATCCAGTGATTTCTGCCCTGAATTTACAGCAAGCATGTGGCTCAGTTTTGTGCCTCTTCCCACTCAGAATGAAGCAGAGCAGAGCAGGCTTACATCAGCTGTAAATTGTCATTGTGTCTTTGACATGTAGGTCAACATATAGATTTGAGGATCAGACAGAACTGAATGTTCCTTTTTAAAATGATTTTAACATAAAACTTACTATAGCATGTTAAGGCTGCAAACTGTGGTACAAACCTTTTCTTTGTGTCAGAGTTATTACCAGGGATTTTATTATTTTTTTTTTTTAATGTAGAAGACTTTTTTCTGAATTTTGGCCTTACGTACAAATAACTATAAGCATATTTTAAAGCACGTTTTAGTGCCTGGTAGTGCTCATATATCAGGTAGTTAGATTTGTAATAATTTCTGCGAGTGGGTGTTCGTGTGCGTGAGAAGATATGCAAAATTGGAAGGTGAGATGAGCCATGATGAACATTAAAGGTCCGGAAGCAGATCCATAGCTGGTGTAAATTGTCGGGGCTTTATTGATTTCAATGGTCCTATGATAAATACTAATTCAGCTGGTGCTAAAAAAAAAGGTCGTCAGCTGAGCATCTGGTCAATAACAGTGGAGAATGCAGAACGAGGTATCAATGTTACCTCAAAACAGCAGTTGCTTTAGCTTTGAATTGACTCTGCACGGTGCCAAAAGGTAAAATTCCATGTTTATTCATGGTTTTTGAAATCTCTTCTATTGACTGGAGTAGTGCATGTGGGTATACGCGTGGAGAGAAAGATGCATATTTATACAAGAAGGCATTTGCTGTGAAAAACAAATACAAGGACTTTTACTGCTGTGATGGTACTTTTATCTTCAAATAAAAAGAAAAAAATAATCAAAATACCACATGAAAATTACTTGTACAAATTGGTTGCGGTTCTGTGAGGTTTTTCATTCATCCCACTAGCAAGGGAAACTAAACTCAGAATAGGCTTTAATCCACTATTTACATATAATACTTAAATTCCTTTTAGCAACTAAAGCTTATTAAAGAAATTATAGTTTTGCATGTGTATGTATTACAGAGAATTGTAATATCAACAAAAAGGAGTGAAGCCAGTTACACATAAAATCTGTGCTTCCTAGGTGATTCTCAACATTTTTTCTCAACGTTTTCCACCAGATAAAGTTCATTACCTTTTTCTAACCATTTCCCATTTCACAAAGTGAAGCTTTTACTAAATCTGTAGATAAGAAATCAATTATACAATAGCATTAGCAGCACCTAAGAGAAAAGGGACTTTGCACAAGGCCGGTCATTCACTCATTGATTCTGCTGCGTAGTTCTCTTGAACGCCATATCAAATACCACTAATTTCTAGTCTGCGTACTAATGTATTGATGTGCCAGAATTAAATTAAATTGGAATGTTTAGAGTAAAAGCCTGTTCGCCATGTTTCAAATTGTTCATATTTATTTGGAGGCCTCAGAAGGACATCTTAATCTTATAGTGTTATTATTTCAAATAGAAAAAGAGATTTCTAATGTTATTGGGAGACAGTCCCTTAACGTACAGACTGGAAAAAAGCAGAACTGCTGCAACAGATATTTTGACAAGAGCTTTGACTGAAAAATAACAAACCCTCTGCAGGGAATTTCCCATTAATCTAGTTTACTTGGGAGCACATTTTCACAAAAATAATTAAATTATCTAATGTTCGCTCACATTAAAAAGCGATAATCTGTAACAGTTCACTACTAGAAAAAAGAGGGGGGGGAAAGGCCAATATTTTAAACTAACACCACAGGAGGAAAACACAACAACTTACAAACATCAGAGGATTGCCATGATGTTTGACAGCTGCCTGGGAATTCAGCTGTTTCATCTCTTAGCGAAGTTGGCAATAGAAATGCCAATATTTTTTGTGCAGTGGTATCTCTAAATCTGTAATGTCCATATACGTTAGACTATTCATCATGTTTGCAGGATGTTTCAATAACCAAAATATCCAGTAACTAAAATCTTGTGACATACGAATACATGTTTAGTACAGACAACAAAAACAACTACATTTTCCTATGGAACCTTCTAGTCCGGTAGTTCATTCATGCCCTGCAAGTCTTCAGTGGGTGGCGAATACCACGTATAACCAACTGAGATACCATTGAGCAAAATGCGTTTTTATCTGCTTTATTTCTCCTAGAAATGTCAGCACAGCACATTATATTGCCTGTAATTTTAATAGATAAACGAGACAATGATTCCATTGTTATTTTTTTTCTCAAAATGGTAAATACATTTTCTTAAAAAGGTCTGTAAACATATTTACAAAAGTGTGAAAGCAATAAATGCAGGGGTTTTATATTTTTACTGAACTTCCAAAGACTGACTGATATCCTAATTTTATTGGAAATCTGGTCCAAGGATGATACAAGAAATTAAATACCACACTCAGTTTTGCTTTCTTGTAGGCTACCGTGGAAAACAAATCAAACATGAATATTTTAAAAAGAACAAACTTATATTCCATGGAGCATAAAGAAGATATTTCAAAACCGTTTCCTATATTTTTATTTTGTTTCAGCTTTAAAACATTTCTTGGTCTTTCTTAATGTTGTGTTAAAATGTGGGACACCATCTTACTTCTGGAAAGCCAGCTGCTGTAATGTAATTAGAGCCACTAAAATATCATTCACAGTATCTGCATCACAGGAGTGAACTGGTTTTGTTTGCTTGTTTTCAAACAGGAGTGATAAAATTTGTGTTGTTGCCTTCATCTTTCACATTTTAAATACTCTTGGCTGACAGAAAAAAAGTGTAGTGTCATGCTTGGTTTACCTAAATCATTTATTTTTGTAACTAATAAAAGTAAACAATTACCAGATACTGTATATATAGAGATATATAGATATATGGCCACAAAGAAACTATAGTAGAAAGTTATTTTGGTCTTGATAAAGTTAAGAAAAGCACATAAAATCATATTTCATGAATATCTTGTTTTATGGCCATCAATATTTTTGTATTTTTTTGTTTGTTGCATCAACATAGCAAAATACAATCTTCCTATTAAACAATAATTATCAGATGGCAGACAATTCTCTTTATTGGTTTACATTGGCAGGTCACAGTCTAAAAGCACAACCACATCAGGCAGAAATTGCACACAGACCGCCCTGGATTTTGAAGACTATTTTTTATGCTTCTACCAAAAGAGCTTAATTTAAGAGTGGACACGCACTAATTAAATATATGAATTTCTTTTTGTTTGTTTGTTTTTAATAGCTAAATAAAATGACTGAAATTGCTGTACTTTATTTCACTTTCAGCTTCAGTTTTAACGTTTGTGCTTGATGTTAGCAAACACACTTTGAACTTCCTAGCAAAGAAAGTTCCATCACCCAAATAAAACCCAGGTAATTTTTTTCCTGCCATGGAATACTGCAGATTTATTTCCCTTAGGCCTGTTACTTGGGTTTTTTTTGTGGGCATTGATATTTGCATTTTTAACTTATTCCTGAAAGCTAGGGAAGATTTGCATGTAATATGGTGACATCATAAAGTCGAATGTCAGCATCTCTGTAAGAAATGGCCGTAGATGGGACTGGCCCATAACTATGCAGTTGTATTAGTCGTAGAAGGCAGTTCATGTCTTCAAAAACCAGACTGGTCTTAAGATATTACTCTTTATTTGAGACAGTTACCATTACTTCATTAAAAAATGACAAAACAGCAATAAACATTTTAGCTCTTTAATGAGCAAAGATCAGGTCTCTTAGCATTGGAATAATATTCGTTATCCAGATTATCTTTATTTCACTCAGTGACCAGTAATATGGCCAAGAAGTACAAAGGAATTTTCCATCAAGTAGTATACAATTTTTGTATGTAATAAGCTTTCATTCTTGAAAAAGAGTAACTGAAAAGAAATGTTTCTGTTACTGCAGTTAGTTTGTCAGAGAAAGTTCTTCGCATTATCTTACAAACTATCAAAATTGCTAGTAATTTGAAAAAATGTAAAAAAAAATCACATAACTTTAGTCTAATAGAAATATAGTACAGGTAAGAGAGAAAGTATTTATCAGGGATGTGCTCTTAAGTCCATCTCAATTATTTCTTTGATAGAAATGTACATCTGATTACATATACAAACATTTTGAACCATGGTATATAATTACTGGAAAGCAATAGGGGAATGAAAAATTTCTTGTGATTTTAGAACATTCATTTCCAATCACACAAACATATGTAGTATTCAGATTTTAAAATTTCCAGTTGTTGGCTCTCTCCCCATTCTTACATGCCCTCTTTTTCTACACTGTTGCCATCTGGTCTAGAGAATTTCTTTGAATGGCAAAGCTAATGTATAGCAAAAAGGGAATTAACTTTATATTAAAGTATTATAAGTAAACTTGGTAACATGCAACATGAGTTTAAACAATGAACTGAAAGGTGTAATCAGAGCAGTAATACTGGGGCATTTTCATACTGCAAAATATCATCGCAATTAAATTTTTGGACACACTTTACCTTACCAATTTGAGCTAAATAAATTGTAACTAAATCACAGCAAATTATAAATCCTTCATCAAAGGAGATTCCATTAAAGTTATAGTTACGTTAAAGTTAGAAATTCTTCAGGTGGAAAGGAAAAAGAACATTAATAATACAGATTTTTTTTGTCTGGGATTCTTATCAGTGAGGGTTCACCGCTGTATACCTAGAATGCCATAAATACCTTTACAAACTGCTGCAATTCCTTCTATTTCTGAAGCTAAACTGAAATATTTTACTGTAGTTACTTTTGCCCCTTTAAAAAACTTCTTTAGGTTGTGCCAATTGATGGAGAAAGCTTCTATTAAAAACTCCAATAGGATGAGAAGAATTTTAATTACGGCTTAATCAGCAGCACAGCCACCAAGCATATAAATTATCATGCACATCGTGCTAAAAATATCCGGTTTCCTTTATTCCCACAACTTTATACTGACAGCACTTATGTGATAATGTTGTACCTGCCAGGCTGTAAAACTTCTTTGACTGGCAAGTTTCAGCATGAGCCCCTTTCTAAGGCCTTAACAGCATTGGTGCTTTGTGTACTTATTCAAATATGTAAATATGGTCTACACAAGAAAACAGGTCCAAATAAAAATTGGTGAAAATTATCTGACATTCCATTAGTGTGTCCCTTGTGCATATTTATAGGTTTTTAAAATTTTCAGTCATAGTTCTTTCCTGTTTGTGTTGCACATGCCTAATTCCATTATGTAACTTAAATCTTCAAAAAATTAATACTTGAATGTGAAAGAAAAAGTATCATTCAGGACAACTGCTTCAAGCAATTGCAAACAGTTGGGTTTTTTTGTGGGTTTTTTCTTTTGTTTGTTTGTTTCTTAAGTTCATTTGATATATGTACAATTCATTTTTTTTTCAAAACCCCAAAAGTTCTTGATATGTATATTCACATAATATTCCTCCATATTTAAATAGTAAGAGTCTTGTAGGTTGAAAGCCAAGTAATCTTCAGTAATATCACCTACTGTAATCCATCAAAAAATAAAGTTTGTTTCGTCTTGTCTGGCTATACCCTGGTTGTTGAGTGTGAATGGGGGTGGGGATGAGGATGGGGCAGAGTATTGTTCTGTCCTCCAGTAAATGTATTGAATGTGTGTAGGGGTTGAATCCCTGGTATAGTGTTGGGGATCATTGTGATGGTGTTGGGTGTCATTAAGGGAATATCATCAGGAGACCTTCTCATAGCTAGCGTGTAGTCTGGGGGACAGGCGGTCCTAAGAACCACCTCGTGTGGATGGATGGACTCACATTCATGATCCAAGTCAGTGTGCTTCATTTGGAGGGACATTATCTCCTCTTCTTGTGCATGGGTAAGATCATTGGTAGTAGTACGTTGAGGGCTACATCTCCTATGAACATCATGTCTCCGCTTGTCTTTTTTGTAGTACAATGCTGCAAAGGCCAAAATGTTCAGGAACAGCAAAGATGCACCAACTGCAATCGTGACACTCAATTCTGTTGAATAGTCCCTTTGATCCACTGAAAATGGGCTTGGTTGTTGTTTGGGATCATCTTGTTTGGCTGTAGGAAAGGCTGAAGTAACAGAAACAGAATTTTTCCTTGTTGGTCTGAAAGTATTATCAGTTGATGGCACTTTAGTTGTGGTAGAGGTATACTGTGAAATGTCGTTAAGATTGTGCAGATGAGGTACCAGTTCCAACCAAAGGTTCACTTTATTGGCCCTATAATGTTCTTTAACTCGTGGTTTTAATCCAATGTGAAGATACAGTTGGTCTTTCTGAGAATATCTGGTCCATGCTACTTCTTCAAAACGATTTGGTTTTGTATGGATGAATTTTGTATCTTGCGGCACTGGTTGATTTGGGTCACTGAAAAAAAATAATCTCCAATGTTACAAAGTATTTCAAAAGGAATTATAAAATTAACATAATTAAGATTTTATACTTAATGTTTAAGCCTGCCTTTGGACAGAGCAGAGTGCTGTTTCCTAAAATTAGAGGCCTTAATAATCTTGATTAGAAACAGCATTATGCAAACGAGCCCTTCTTTTACATAGACTTCAGCAACTTTCCCAAAATGCTAGTATCTCTCACACTGAAATCTTTTGCTGCTGATTGCCAGCAACAAGGTAATGCAGACAAATGTCTATGAGAGACCAGTGTGGGAGGACACTAAGCTTCGCTTTTCATTGTTAGTAACATAAAGCTCATGAAACTCAGCATTTCAGTTCATATTCAGTATCCATGTCCTTCCAGAGGTGAAAGGCCATGGCAGGGCATAACTCAGTATAACACACAGTGACTTACAGTCCAATGGCCACAGGTAGAAAAGTGTTTTGAACTACCGGTGAGAGCAGAATTAATGAAAATTGCAACATTTTTTTCAATCTGAACTCACATATTTTATGGTCAGAAGCATCAATTTAAGACAAAATACATTATTAAAATAAGCTGTATTATATTTGATGCCATATTTATGTAATTTCCTGTCTCATTGGATGAAAATATTATCAGTGTTGGGGTAAAGTCAGTTACTAATGTAACCATTTTTAACCATGCACATATGTTAAACGCTTAGTTTTGTAATTTTCTGGGGATCCCTTAATTATTTTTGTGTACAAAGTATTTTTTTAATTTCCCCACACAGAATGTTTGTGAAGATATTTTTTTCCCTCAGCGAGCTGCAGGACATTACAGTAAACATAAATATCCAACCCAATTCTTAATGTCTTATTCATCCTGCAAGTACAGAGGCATTCCCAAGGGAGAGAACCAAGGGAAAGCACTGCATCTTCGTACCCTGAGTTTGCATACAAGACTACTCATTACCAGGTACTCACCCAGTTTTTGCAAAGTTTGTCCAGTACGTCATCACCACTGCACTTAGCATGACATCATTTTTGGAGAAATTACAAGGAAATAATTCAGTAGGACCAATCATGGGGATTCCTAGTACGTAAGGAACCTCATCTCCATGGGCTGCATCTGCCCAGGCAGGTACCTGATCTGTCTGGCAATGATGGTAGAAGGCATAGAAATATGTAGGCGATCCAAAATTTGAATGAAGATCCGCGGTAGCCACTGCTGGTGCAACCCACTGGTGATCAGTAAACAAAGCCAGCAGTGTTTTCCTTCTGGTCTCAGGATTGTGTCGATCTGCCCAGTCCGTGTACATAAATTTAATAGTTTCCCTCAATATATCTTTGCCTTCAGGGTATCCATATAAGTTATCGACAAAATTAGAAACTGCAAAGTCAAAATCACTAGCTGATATGCCATCTTCACTATCCACAATATTTTCAACAAATTTTAACCCTTCCCCTTGGTTAACTCCCAACATGATGTCGTAATTAAGGAATTCTCCTTGTTCCATCAGTATCTGAGGATCATCTGGTATCACATCGCCATCAATTACTGGTCCAAAGGCTATATGGTATCTTGCTGGTTGAATGTCCTGGTCGACAAGTTCTCTGTAAGGCTTCTTCTGCAGACATTCTACCAATTCTACAGTGTCTGACATGTTGCAACCAACTTTTGTAGCCAACATCCTAGCGTATTTTGCAGGCTGGAAACTAACTGCCCAGCTGGAGAGAGCTGTTCCGCTTTGAGCTATTGCTCTTTGAAAAAGTCCTGTGGGGAGAAATATTTAAAAACTACTGAAGTGACCTTGAAACAGCTACATACTTGAAAGATTCAAAGGAGTTCTTTGAAACAATAGAAAACTTTAACAGAAGAGATACTTGAATCTTAATAGTACTTAAATACACAAGATGGTGAGATCTGACTGTCATTGTACCTACAGGTAATGTATACAAAATAAATGCAGTATGTGCAGAAATTGAAGCAAATGATTCTACCTCAATGTAGTCCAGCTGAGGAAGAGATTTTCAAAAGAAACTCAGGAAGAAAAAGAAGTGGCATTACCTTAGGTAGGGTAACACTATTAGCTCGAAAGAAATTCCTAAAGTTAAAGCAGTTTATAAGTTGAAGGAAAAGCCAAAAAGTCTCTGAAATGGATTGAATTTCTGGATATTGTTCAAGCCGTCAGCAGCATGCATGCATACAACTGTGCCTTAAATAGACCTGATGTCCTGCTTTTTTATGTTTTCTTTGGAATTAAACTTGGTTTGAGAGGTGTGGTGCTTTTGAATTGTATATCATGCCAAAAGTTTGTATTCTAGAGTAAGAGATGAGAAGGTACTATTAAAGATACCTATTACAGTTATAAGTGCCTAAGAGTCAATATCCCTTCTTGTAAGGAGTTTTTTTAATGAAAGTTTATAATGGTCACACTTACATAAAAAGGGAAATTGTATATTTTACACTATTTAGCTTTGTAATTCAGAGAATCGAACGTATATTCAGGTATTCATTTAGGGGAGAGAGAGAGTATGATCTGGTACGGCATATACACCTGTATGAAATCCCAAAGACTTCAGTGCAATTAATTTGAATTTATGCTGATCTAAGTAGCACTCTGGACCAGAAATTCTACTCATGAAAATAAGGAAAAATGTTTAAATTGACATTTTTCTCTCCCTTCTGTAAGCATTTTTGAGCTGAAAACCATTGCTGAAAACCTCACCCCTTTGTAACAAATGAATCAATTCAAATTTTTTACTATTGACTTTAATGCAATCAAAACTCCACCCTTGTTCCGATACTTCTTGTGCTCCTTTTGTGTTGGGGCTTTGCCTTTTCCCGCTCCCTTTGGGGAGGTAGTTTGGGTTCTGAAAGAAATTTTGAATCTGAACGTTGCACGAAATAATGCTCATCTCTAATGCCAGAGACTTAGACTATATTTAGGTAACTGTGACATTTCTGGGGGTTTTTGCATTTTCATGGAAGTATATCCAGTTCATTTCAGTAGCATGTCTTTTGCACTGATTCCTGGAAAATATTTTATATTGCCCCTACTTCCCATGGCTCACTGTGGGTAATACAAAATGGCCTGTAGCATACATACATTCTGCTGATTTAAGATATATGGGTCAAAATTTGATTTTACTTATGCTGATAGGCACCTGGAGTAATTCCACTGGCTTTCGTAGAGTTGCTCAGGGACTGTAAGTGACATCTGGCCTCACTCATTAATTTTGCTAAGAATGTATCTTTGGTCCAATGCTTGATGAACAGCTGGATACTCCCACGAAAAGAACTGGAGTTAAGCTGCTCAGCTTACCCCAGAATTTTATTCCAATAACACAAAAGATGGCTTTTACTTTGATAAGTAACATATTTCTATGGATAAAAAACTTCCGTAGCCTCTAAATCAAGCCAGAGACATGCCTTTACAGCCTCTGTTGCAGTACCAGACCCTGTACAATCAGAAGTTAGTTGGAATCAGTTGCTGGCAGGAAACATTTTACAGGCTTCTGAGGACTTTTAAAATCATTCTAGACTGTATTAGGTCCAAATCCAAAAGTCTTAAAATCAGATAGGCGTAGGGACTGAAATATGTAAACTCAAACCTCTCCTTAAATTTATGAGGAGTCATATCCAAGATATTATTTCCTTGCAAGATATGAGTAAAAAATAAGAAAGAACTTGAGCTATAAAGCAGGTAAAAATATATTTGCATGTTTACAAGGTCAGATATTGAGCTAGTATAAATCAGCTCAGAGTCAGTGGAATTACCGCAGAGGATCCAGGCATTGTAATAAATGTAACTAAATGACAAAACTGCATTTTCACGAAGATGTATTTCATGATACTTCATAATGTTTCTTTTTTGCATATTGTGTAAATCTATTTTTATTGCTTTATTAAATATCTCTGAACAAGGACAGAAAGTGTAAGCTACGTATTAAGAAAATGCTGATATAAACACTATGGCTTGCTAAGTGCTACATAAACATTAAATGTTGAATTAAGTAAAAGTGGTCAAGTCCTCTGGCCATAAAGTTATCTTAGGAAATGAAACTAAACATCCTTCCTTCTGCTGAAGACTGCTTACGGAAATATTCCTCCTTTCAAACCATTTGGTGGAAAACAAACAACAGTATGAGAAATTATTTTCATTCTGTCACAACATTCTTGGCAGAAACCAGTACCACATAGGACACAGAACTACATTTTTTTATCTGATAATGTGTATGATTATTACAGGTTATGGTCTTCAGACTGATGGAAAAGAGATTTAAATGTTCACTGGACCCTATCGCTTTGTGACTCCTATTCAAAGTCTCACCAAAGTAAAGAATAATCATTTGCATATATTCATCTACATTTTCAGAGCACTCTCTAAAGATGGGTGCTGTTCTGCCCACTTGCAGATGGGCAGCTATGAACAGCACCATCTTGAAATAGGCTGAATGCTTCCGCTCAACTACCAAGGGATCCTTTCAAAGGGAAATGAAGGAAGCAAAGAGAGCATCTGAATTTACAGCTTATGAAAGAGACTGGTTAATAATGTGATATAAAAGTTTTTTTGAAAATGTTAAGGTATTTGAGAACGTTGAAAACTTGAAATAACTTTTCTTATTTGAAACTGACCAGTTTTATTTTAATACTTTTTTTAATGGCAGGTCTAACCATCCCCAAATGAAACATATATACATGGGGGTGTGGCACATTGTTCTGTTTAATACAAATTTCAATAAAGCACGGTTTTGCTTTCTCATAAAATAAATCCTCAAAAATTTACTTTTACAATTGCCTTTTAAGTATACATCCTTAAGCCCCCTCCAGTCTCCTCTCAAATTCTTTCATCTATGAAACAACATCTATGTTGATGAATTACTGCGTCAGTTTCCCCAAAAAAATCTGCCCCTGGCAGAATTCTAGTCATGTGTTGAAATATGATGGGGTAAAATTTGCTGATAAGAGGCAACACATGACTGTCAAGATATTGTAAATGTGGCATTTCACGTTAAGGTCATGTTACATCAAGAAGATCAAGATTACGATCAAGTAGGAGTTAGGAGAGGAGAAATCAGGTCTCCTCATTCAACCTTAAGCTAAATTCTTTTTGACAAAAATTATTTTTGTGAGTTCTGATGAAAAGAGATGGTGCAGTGTGACCCTCAGTTTACAGTGTAATGAGCTAATGCTTACAGCTTGTTCTTATAGGCCAGTTTATAAATATATCCTATTTAATTGCAGGCAATAATGGGGGAAAAAAGGATTAAAAATTACATTAAAAATCAAATTGTGGAAATAGATGAAAATTTAAACCACAGTCTATTTTCCACTAGACCAGTCCTGTAAAAGCAAAAATAGTAGAAAGGCCTGATCTAAAGAATCTGTCCTTCCATTGACATCAGTGAGCTCTGCATCACGAGTTTGGGGAAATGTGGCTTTTTTAATGTCAGTGAAATTTTTATTTTTTTTTAATGACTGGCCAATTAGTTCCCCATGGAGATACATCAGTATAAATCAGTGGAGGATTGTATGCACAGGGCACAGCATGATGTCCCTGGTAAAACTAAACAATACAGATAAAAATATGTGAAAATGAGACAAAAGTAATGTGATCAATAAGCAATAGCCATGCAAATGAGAAAAACTCTGTGGAACTCTGTTGCAAAAATCATAAGAAAAAAATTGGGTGCCTCAAACAGCATGATTTTAATTTCCTGCTGTCTGCCTCAACTAGAGAGAAAAGGTGTTAGTTATGGAATAGGAAAAAACATATAGAAGAAAATCCATTTGCAACTTGGATGCTTTGACAATTTTGGATCATGCATGCAAAACATTCAACCATTCTTTTATTAGATGACAGCAAGTGAAGTTCATGCAGTTTCAGACAAAAGATTTCTCAACTAGGTACTTGTTTCCTTCACATGAAATAATAGTTTTAAGCATTTCAGCTGTTAGCCTGAAAAGAGAAACTGTGTCATTTTAGTTTTCTTTAAATTCTCCTCCTCATGAGAAACTAAACATGCCTTTCATGACTGTCTGAATATAGACGACCTCATCTACTGTGAGCGTGACTGACTGGTTTTCCAAAAAGGGACACCCTTAGGTAGGAAAGAAAAGAGACAAAAATGATGCACCGAGAAAATGCTGTTCAGAAGTCTGCTATAAAGTGTTTCTACAAAGCTCCATAGGAAAAAGAAGAAAGTGACCCAAAATTTAAACATGCACAGAAGAGCTGAGGGAGAAGGTGGCTTGTACAGCCTTTAAAAAGTTTGCTTAATATTGAGCTGAACTCAACAGTTCATAGGAACAAAGAGAATATACAGAGCATCACATAGTACTAATGGCGGTGGCATGCAGACACCAAAATTGTCAAAATTTGCAACCTGCATAATACCTTTGGTTGAATTGCTCCAACGGTTACCTTCAGAATAATGGGATAAAGTCAACAGATTGACGCATGAACCGCCTGCACCAGATCCAAAAACAGTTATTCTTAATGGGTCACCTCCAAAGAACCCAATATTTTCACTAGTCCATCGCAAAGCTTGGATTAGATCAAGGAGGCCATAGTTTCCTTTTGCTGCTTGGTCCCCAGTGCTCAAAAATCCTGTGAATGTAAATGAAAAAAGCAAGAGTTAACAAGTGCTCTTCAGAGTAATCCTGTTGCAATCTTCTAAGTAAAATTTCAAAATCCAGTAGTGCCATTAAATATTCTGCAGCTACATGTTTTCCATATTCACTGGACAACAACTTGCAATTTTGTGCTCCTTCTGAAAAAAATTATTTGGTGTTCACCCTTTTGGCCTTGATATATTAATGTAGGGAAGGTGAAGATACATCCCAAGCAAAATTCTCACGTAAGTCTCAATAGGTCACAACGTGTTACTCCCAAGGACTTCATGTTGACTGCGCTAAGGTTAAGAGTAAAGGTTTAGCAAACAGATATGCTGCAGTCATTTTGTAAATGATTTGATCAAATGCGTATTGCACTTCCATACTTAGATGAAGCCACCAGCTTTGTGGATGTCTGGGATGCAGTGGTTCCACTTCTCTGTAGACCTTGTTTGGGTATCTCTCAGCAACACACTTTTCCTTTTTTCTCCCCCCGAAAATGCAGCTTATGTCACAGAACAAGCCGGGTTGAGCAATGTGAGCAGCTCTCAACTCCCTGAGCTCCGGCCCATAGTTATTAACCGGAGCTAAATGAATCTATATTAAATGGATAAGGACAACTTAAGCTGTTTCCATGACGCCTTAACATCAAAAAGCTAAGGAGTAATCCGGAGAGCACGAGTATTGCTCTTTTCTATTCATACTGGAAGAAAAATGGTGGAACGTGTCAGATGCAGGAACAACTGTTTTACACTACTCCCGGCAGTACCCTGGTGTTTAGTATTGCTGTTATCTGCTCATTAGAGCCTACTGACTAAAAAGTGGACAATATAAACTTTGAAGAAAGTCTCTCTCCATTGGCTGACATTTTCAATTTTCGCAGCTTAATAAACAAATGTTTAAACAATACCAGCATTGTGAAGTAGTCCAGCACCTCTATTTGCATATCAAACTGATTTCATACTCACTAAATCGACAGTGTAACTGTTTTTCAGTATAGGCTTTGTAGAGAAATGCAACCATTACAACGATTATTTCCACATTAATTAGATATTAGTGGGTCTTCTAGTCTCGTCAATGTTCTACTGATTTAACTCTCTTGAGTGCAGACAGCCTACTCAAAAGAAGTTTACAGCAGTTTTTCAGACAAATGGCTCTCAAAGGAGTCCCACTGTTTCATCATGACAATAAAAACAGTTTTTGATACATTTCTGAGAAATACGTGTGTGTATATGTATATAAAGTAAGAATTTAACAAGAATACAGATAAGTGCGTGTATCTATATCCATGTATATAATGAACATATCGTTTGTTACTTTATTATTATTATTATTTGACTTGAAATGGCAAGCTTACGTTCGGTATTCTGGCGCGTGTGTAGACATTCATACGAACAGATCTCCTTTGCTGTAAACTGCACTGAAAGCTAATTGGCCTCGCGCCCTCCGTAGTTGAGCTGTGCTCCGTTTAGGGCGATCAGCTGTGTTTGTGTAGGTCAATCCTGATTTTTGTTGCCATGGAGAGCGAACTGGAAAGTGGCATAAGGTGCCAGGCCAGCAATTCTCCCACTTCCAGACCTAATGTACCAAGTCTAATGGGCATACTTCATTCACTGTAGCCATAGTAAATTGTTACTCTGACACCAGACTTTAGAATAACCACTATTCTACAACTAAAACCTGCCACATTTACTACGTTAAGTAGAATAGAAAAGCAAAGTAGCATCACTGCCATAGAAGAAAATATCACCTTGATAATCAGGGAAAGCCCAGAAAGGAAGTCATAAATACAATTAATTCATTCTCATTTTACTATTGCAGCTCAGGACTGAGTTGAGATGAATATGATGTTATTTTATTTGCTTCACTCATTTTCTTCCGTGTAGCCAGAGAGGCTGGTGTGCATGCCTACATGAAAGGATGGCCCCAGTATAATCCTTCTTGCACAGAACCATTCATTCCTCTCTTCACGCTCCACTAAAATGTTGTCCCCCATAAATAGTTTTTAAGGACACAGAGAGATGAGGTCTTTGAATATACGATAACAAATCTAACGAAAGCTTCCTAACCAGCCTCGCTGCCTTTGTCAGCCTGCTTGGAGTTGAGGGATGGTTCCAGTAACTATAAAAAAATTAAAATGCTGGAAATTATGGAAACTACAGGATCCTGTGGCTGCACTTGCTGGGAAAGTCTTCCTCTTTCTTTGCCTAAGTATATGATGGTGGAAAATCAGTGACGAATCAGTTCGTCATATTAAGCACGTAAGTGACTGGGCTGATTTAAGGGATTAGAGGAATGATTGGTACTGGCCATCCTGGAAACACAGGCAGCGATGAGATGAGAGCAGTTACAGCTGTTACCAAAATTGTGCCCTAAACAAGTTCCTCTCTGCTTTTTCACCTTTCCCTGGCTTGCAGATTCCCCAAGCCTGGACAGGATCTGCTCTCGTTGGAGGTGCAGCGTTGGTTGAAAAAGATCCCATAGATTTCTCGAAGTGATTCCAAGGCATATATTAGGAAAATAGATGGTAGGGCCATAGCTGAGATACAGCGACCACCCTGAAGGAAAACAAATGCTAACACTCAAATTTTCTGAAAAAGTTGCTTTCTATACTCTGTATAATATGCAGCAAAGTGGGAAGCAAGTAAGTCTTTACCTGGAAAAGCAACAGGTGAAAATTATAGGTAAAGCCTTAAGGCAACCCCCTGCTATTAAATGAGTTCTCGTCAAGCCCCAAGGCTTGATGGGAAAATGGGAAATCCTTGGCAACCTGTAAATACACCAGTTATAAAGAACCTTTGTGAAAAGGGTTGTAAAAGAACAGCAAAAGAGGAAATTTCTCCTACTGCAAAAAGGAAAGTTGCATTCAGTTCAGGAAATGTGCCAGAAGGGGGAGCTTTCAGTTTGGTTAAAAAAAAAAAAAGGAAAAAAGAAAAAAAAAGAGAAATATTAGTAATATTCTCCTCATCATCTATATTAGACAAATTATGACTTGTGTCCAGAGCAACAGCTCCGATGCAAAAGAAATATCTCACGCCTCCTCAGCAAGAACCACATTGGCTGACTTCCATATCTGCACAAGATGGATGATTATCGATGTTGACTTTCATGACATGAAACATTTCTATCTCATTTTTCAGAACCATAAGAAGCCTGTTAATATCACCACCTGTTCATGCCTTTTTTCTTGTATGCAGTGGTATCAGCATTCTGAATGTCATGAAATCAGAGATGGGACTGATAAAACAGCGAAGGTTTTTCTTTTCAGTTTGTGGTTGGGTTTTTTTCTTGCAAGGAGTGCCTCGACACCGATAAACTCATCTAACTAAACACTCATAGAGAAATGCATCATACCCAATCTGAAGGTCTGTGGGTGCAAGTACTTATTCCTATTTATCACTTAGATAAAATAGAGATTGCAACAATATGTTTTGCCTTTATCCCAAGAGGAGCTTTCAGTAAGTAAATAGTATAGATACTATACGTTTCTATGCATTTCTATGACATGATCATTATATTATCTAGATATTAAGCTAGCAATTTGGAGTCACAGAGGTGAAACTGCTTTTGCTGAAAAGGGCTTGTGTGTCTAAAAGCTTGTCTGTTTTAAAACTGTATCAGCTAGTCTATTAAAATGTATTATCCCTCTCTGCAGATGCTGTCTTATTATTATCCTTGGATTGTCATCTCTGCGAGAACGCTGCTATCATACACTACCACCTTTTGCTCTTGTAAAAAAAGTGAAGTAAATTATTCCTTATTTTAGTTATTCCAGGAAGACATTTGCAAAAAAACCCCTTATTTTTGCATTATTCTTTAAAAAGGTCAGATTTAGCTAATTTTGTTCCATAATTAAGTCCTTCTACTGGAAATATTCCAATCATCAGCTGAACAATTGCTATTTTATATTCTGAATGGAGAGGTTATCTCTTCTTTTATCTCCTTCAAAGGAGCAGACTCTAATAGAATTATGGAAGTGAGGATGTGGTCTTTTGTGCATTTAAGAAAAAGATTTATTAAGCTCATTTGGACCATTTCTCTGTTACATGTCCGTTAGACAAATAGGCAGATCGTGCCACAACCAGGCCCTGTATTTTGCATTAAGAAAAATTTTAATGCTTTATAGGCTTATCTGCCTGGGTAATGATTTCTGCTTGCCATTCAGATAAATCTTTTTCCAATATGATTCCAGTATTTTTGAAGAGTAAATAAAGTAATAGAGTTGGGAAAGTAAAAAAAAAAAAAAAAAGTTGTTGAAAACCTTAGTAGATTGAATTATTTTAAGCTCTGACCTGATTTGAACATTCAAATTAATGCAGAGAGGAAGACCAAGAGAATTTTTCCTCATCTACAGGACGGCTACAGCCCGATGCAGCAAAAGACTAGGTGCAGGCTGGTGAATACGTAAGAACCAAAGCTTCTCTCTGATGAGTTCTGTCCATGTAGGTGTTTCTTAACCCAGCAACCTTCACGTCTGGATGAAAGTAAGGGGCAGAATGTCTTGGTGGGCAAAAAAAAATTTAAAATCTGCCTGTGAGAAAGTACAGAGCAACAAATACTGCTCTAAAAATAAACCACAAAATCTTATAAAGACCGGTCTGATGTGCTTAAAGGATTTTTTCAAAGACCTGTGTTGCTTATATTACCCACCTGTTTAGGCATGTGTTATAATAATTTGGCTGTGTTTCCAGTTACAATACCCTATGCAGTCAAATGTCATCTTTTATTTTGTTAAAAGCAAATGTTAAATTGTAGAAGGATAAATGCATCAATGCATAGCAGAAGAATACAAGACGTATTTTGAGGTAAGAATTTATATTCTCTATGGATTGCAGGTTCCTTGGTTAGGACTTTAGTCTGACACTCTCTATTAATATTGAATAGCAATTGCCATCTACAGAAAATTTCAGTTGCCCTTTAAACTATACCTGCTCAGTTAGAAATCTGAGCAGATAAGCAAATTTTAAGCAATACGGTTAAACTTAAAGAGCACATTTGTTTTCATCTTAGACACCTCTCTGAATTCATATCAGCTAACTAATCTGAATGAATTACATGGGCAGCAGCACTGTGAACATTAATGTATATGTGATATTCATGAAGAAGAGGATACTGCTCCTTGCTTTGCTGACCAGCACATCCTAGTATTAATAGCGTATTTTAGTAATGGATAAGAGGTAAGGTGACTAAAAGAACTAGGAACTCCCATAAGGAAGATGGAGGAGAATATATTCAGTGCAAGAAAAATATTCCTTCTTAGACATCTGCAGTACACTTCTGCTTGAGAGTCAGGCAAGCAAGTCTTCTGAAAATGCTGCTCAATCAGGAGTTTTGTATCAAATTCATTTAATATATAAAAAAGAAATTGCAACATTAGCAAAGTACTCATCTGTTTCTGTAGCTTTCTACCACATGCCTATTAGTAATAAGATTAATGGTTTCACAAGTGCAAGATTTCAGTTTAACTCCATGAGATGTGCAAAGTATCATGCTACATCATTATGCACTCTTTCTGGGCTGTTTAAGATACGTGAGATGCTGCATTTATATACAGATTTTATTTTAATGTTATGTATGGAAGATAAATTAATATGTCAGAATCTCTGCAGGTGGACACACTGTACTTTTAAACAATTAGAAGACAAAGGTTCTACTGCAAAATATTTGTTAACAGATGTACATTGTCAGGTTGGATGGGGCTCTGAGCAAGGTGATCTAGCCTAAGATGTCCCTGCTCATTGCAGGAGGGTTGGACCAGATGACCTTTAAATGTCCCTTCCTACCCAAACAGTTCTATGTTTCTATACATTATATGCATATATTTGCAAACTAGTCACTTTTCACGTAGTAAGGTTACGTGACTGGTCACATAAATTGTTTGAAAATTCACTTATATTTTCTGATATCATACCGTAAAGTCTATAAATTAAGGACAAGTGTCTTCCGTACAAATAGCGTGCACTGACTTTTTCAGCCCACAGCTCTGTTTTGGGATGTTAGGCTTGCATTTCTGCAGTGATCAGGTTGTGACTACCAAAAGAGCTGAATGTGCCATATAACACCAACCGAAGTATGGGGGGGGACCAGGAAAGGTTCTGATATGAGGCCAGTTTAACTGCAAATGTTGTAGCGCTGTGGAATTTTACTTTTTTTTTAAAGAAAGACTCTCTTATCCATCCATCCATTCAATAGGCCTGGACTATACAGCTGACTTAAAAACCACCTCAGAAACTGGGAAGTTTTTTGTGAGTAGCTGTTCCCACTATTCACATAACCACAACCACTTGGTAAAAAAACTAGGAAACAGCTCAACTATTTTAACTGTCTTAATTAAGCTGTGTTACTTTAAGAACAGTACCTCAAGGTTAAGTGTATGAACAATACACCGTACTGTGAGCGATGTGAAACAGCAGTAATTCCTTAACTTACCAAACTCTGAACCGCTGCATCGGTGAGGTGAATTGCTTAAAAATACCAGCAGGACCCACTTCACTGGGCAGCGCTATTGCCCCAGCAGTCAGGCTTCCCAAATTCCCACTCATTTCACCAACATAAACAATTTACAGAATTGACTCAGTAAATGTAAGAAGTTGTAACTATACCCTTTGGCATTTTGAAAGTATGCGTGGAGAAAAGTGTGTTATGAAGTATAAATTTGGATGTGCGGTTTCAGCATTGCTGTTTTGCTGCTGGAATTTTTAACAGTCCTCCCAGAGTACCAAATCCTTTGAATTAATATTAGTGAAGTGGTCGAAGCCTACAAAAATGCTGGGCTTCCCTCGTGGCTCTTTGAAACAACAGAAATTTTCACCTCCTTGCATTTTACTTAATTTCTTTTCCCGTGAGAGGCTAAACAAACTGAGCACTGCAAGTTCCAGAAGTCCCTTACAGCTGTTTCAGTCTGGCATCTGTCACTTGCCAGCGCTGATGCATTACAGCAAACTTCTGGTATAGATGCAGACTGCGAAAGAGCGAAGTGCCTCACACCAACCAGAGCATGTTATTCCACGGTCAGAGATGTATTGGCACGACTTCACCGATACAATGCAGCCCAAAGTCAGACCCTCAGTCTTGGAAGCAGACTAACCCTCAGGCTAACCCTCGGTCTTCGTTTTGGAAAACCAAGACACAGGTTCTCCTTCACAGACTATATCAAAGTCCTTTAACAAAAAAAAAAGTCTGGATGAAGCCAGATTTTTTCCTATTCTGGAAAGATTATCCTCAACCATTGCAGAAGGAAGTTGCTTAGATTTATTGCGATATTCTTGGCAAGTATGCTGTAGATGTTAGAACAATCTGAGATTATAATTTCTAGCATTCTCTGAAGGCTGTGAGAAGAGACTGACTCTCTTTGCCTTTAAAGTTTCAGTAAAGAGATAATAAAAGTCTGAGAGTGCTTTCAAAATCTCTAGCTGCCTCTTCTTCATGTGATCAATGGTCATTTCCCATTCTGCCTTGTCTGTCATGTCAGGAAAGTTGTGGGCAGTCTCTCAAGTTCTGGGTATTTTCTAAGTGCGAGGTATTCCTGGATCAGTCCCATGCTTGCACATGGGGTCATGGTATGGGGCAGGCCCACATAATCAAGCAGTTTTGTAAAGTACTGAGCCGGCCGGTTTCTCTGGCTGCAGCACAGCGTTGTTCATGGCACAGTGTTGTTTCTCTCCAGCTCTCCCAGCCCACATGTCAAGCATGGCCAGTTAGTGGGTCGCAGCTCCCGCAGCGTGTGGCAGGCTTGTCAGACACAGGGCAATGGTGAGAATACAAACAGTCAGATGTTCCTAACGGTACCGTCAGCTGCAGAGACAAGTTTCACAGAAGCAATTCTCTAAGCCCGTGCGGTAGAGTTGCTGTCGGGGTGGGAAGTGTAAACTCATCTGTGCTCCACAGGCAGTTCTTGCAGCCAACGATTTGGCTTCAGCACAGGGAACATGGATAAAAGGGGCTTCATCTGCCCTCTGGCTCAACAGACCTCTACTCGAGTACAGCATCGCCAGTCCCAAATGATCACCCGAGAGATCAGCTCTAGAATAGCTTATTGCTGATGATCTTTACTGAAGAGTCAAATGAAAGTCTGATAACAATCTCAGAGACACTTCAAAAGAGTTATATAAGCAATAGGACTGGTCCACTAGAAGTGGTTTTTAATACTGATTTCTGGATATACTGTAAAAGAGAAAAAGAAAAGGAGGAGGCAAGTATAGTCTCAGAAATACAGCTGCAGAAACTAATTTTACAGGATTTTAAGTGCTATGTGCTGACATGTATCCGAAACTAAAAGTAAGCCCTAAGAAGTGATGAATGGCATTTGGCATACATGGACGCAAAGGGCAGCTGGAATGCATTTGATCTGATTGTCTCCTCTTCTTTAAGAATACAGAAAAAAAAGATGGGGTTTGCTATAGAAAAAAAGCAGATATCTATGAATATTTTCATCTTTGCAAAAAATAAGCAATTTGCTGCCAGTAGAGAACATCTGCTTAAAGGCCTTCCACAAGGTAAAAATCATAGTTGTTAGTACACGGCTGAGTCATGCTCTAGGGTGACGCAACTTTTAGTCTAAAGTATTTTTAAGCTGCATACAAACTTTTCACAGGAAAGGAACAAGGCTGTATTACTAATACAATAGCAATGCTCTTATGGAACACCGTCTTTGAGAACTTCCACAAAAATATAAATAAAATCAATAGTCTTTAAATGACAGCATGGGTGAAACCAAATCTTATTATAGGATAAAGCGTGGAATAAGATAAATCAAACACCTACTGATCCTTTCAAATATACCCAGCCCAAGCCCAAATGATAAGGAAAGACTAGGAAAATCCATAGGCAAAGCCATCATTTGACTTTCCTACTTGGCAGAAGAAAGCGATGACCCAAGGGAGAGATTCTTGTCTTCACCAGGACTGAGTGCACAGCTGTTCCAGTCCTACTTACTTCAAGTATTGCAATATGCAAAATTAAGTAGCCCGCAGCACATTGCATCAAATATCTGTCCTTTACTATGATCTTTCTGCATCCCCATTTTCAGTAGCAAGATCAGAAACAAAGCATTAAGATATGCTGTTCTTTCATGCAATATGCCATAACTTTTAATTTTTGATGACTCAATTGAAGGGAAGCAGCTACAAACCTGAAAACATGTTTTAGTGGAGAGTTAAGTATCAATGTTCTTACTGTGCAAAGCTTTAAAAATCAAAACTAACCCCATAAGAAAGTCTCCTTTCTGTTTTCCTTCAAGATTTGGGCAAAAATGAGTTCATTATCTCAAGATAGCCCAAATGCTACTAGAAGATCGTTCTACTCAATATAGTTGAGACTTTTTTGCATATAATGACCTGTTTAATATGTGCAGCTACTTAGAACTACATGTAGTTCAGATTCTGATTTCAAAAGCACCTTTTAGATAGTACATTTTAATTGATTGTTACCTGCCAGAGAACACTTTTTCTCCCTTAGGCCTGAAAATCATCTTTGCTTTATAATGGTCACTCTGGTTGTGTATGTTTTCAGTAATACCACTCAGTTTTTCAGGATTTTGAATATATGTGTGGATGAGAGAAAGGACGGGTTTAATTTCACTAGGAGGGAAAATTCATATTTTAGAAATTAAAAAATCATAATTATGAGTTCCATTGAGAGGGACAGCACCATAATTTTTGATACTTCTTCAGTGTTGAGATTTGCAATGAGGGTCTAATCAATGTTAATATATAGTCTATGAGCTGGTGAAAGGGATGTCAGAAATCTTCATGTAAGACTGTATATGCAAATCACTAGTTAGAAGCCTAGCAGCTATTTGAAAGTGCAATCTTTCAATCAGAATGCAGAAATTATGGCGCTAATTTACTGTGAACTCAAGTCTCCTTATTTGAAAATAAACAGAAAAGATTAACCATTGGACCAATTTACCAAGAACTGCATTCAGTATGTCATCACTTGCATTTTTAAATCAGAACTAGAAGCTTTCTAAAAACATGTCACTGTTTGGATTAGATTAATTCAGGAAAGTTTTATGAACAGTATAATACAGGTAGAGGTCATACCAGATCATCACAAAAATGTTTTCTTGCTTTTGGGACTGTAAGCTAAACAACATACTTACTTAATTGAGATCGGACTTGTGTAGCCTGATCAGCGCAGACAGACCCTTTAAATGTAGTGGGGATTTAAATAAGTTTTAAGAAAGCCTGAGAAATAAAGCATCCTGTCTTCTTTCATACTCTCTTCCTCTCACTTTCCTCTTCTCTTCCCTTCTGTTTCTGCACCGCTTAATCTTATTTTATCAGTATCAACATTACTCTTGGGGTTCTGTTATTCATGTGAATTTATATCTGTGTCCACTGTGCTCTTTGAAATACTTGGGGGCACACAATCAATTTATCACTTGAGAAATCCTCAGGAATACCTGGCAATATTTTCCCCCTGCGATAACGTTCTGCCATGCTCTCTACAGACGCTATGTGGCCGACCAGCTCCTTGCCTTACCTATGGCATGGCATCCACGTTTGTTTCCTTGCTGTGACACAATACTAGCAGTAGCACTGTGATCAGAAAGACGACATGCTGCTCTGTCCCTTAAAGACCTAGAGGCATATTTCTCTTACTGAAGACACTGTATTTGGGGCTGACTTAGCCTGCATGTAAGAATGACTTCAGATAATAAAAAAAAAAAAAGTAAGTAGAAAAAGCAGCAAACCAGTTTCAGTCTGAACTGTAAAGCGAGGCACGTTGGAGCGCACTGCAACACCACCATAATTATATCACACCGGGTTATATATCACGGCTTGTTATTGCAGCTGCCGTTTGTGCTGAGGATGGCAGAGATGCTGGATCTATTCTTACCCAGAGCGAAGGACTTGTCCAACCTCTAAAAGTCTGTGGGCTGCTTCTCAGGGGCCAAAGATCACAAAGAAAAGCCAACCAATTAAGAGCTAACACAAATGTACTTTACGACTGTCTGAGCCACCAGGGAAAGCTTTGAGAAGCCTGTAACAAAAATATGTTGCAAACAATTATCTTCGTACGGACTTATTGTCATTGCTATTAATGGAACACCAGAAACAGTTGTAAGAGCATATATGCCTAGACGGAGGCATCAGATCTACTTTTCTGGTAAAGATCTATCAGTTCTGGTAAAATGTGAAGTAACTAAGGATTAACTGGAACACCATATGCCTGCTCCTTTCTTAGATGGCATCCTGCCTCTCCTAGCACAATTTTTGCTTTCTGCTGTGTCTGAATTTCCTGTTCCACAGGGCAAGATGCTTTGTTTCTTCACAATGATTTTGCTACATGGCAACACACATTTTGTGCCCAAAAGGCAGGGAGCTGAAGAAAAGTCAAGAGTGGGATGAGACGGTAACTGCCGTTTACAAGAAAAAAGAGAAAAGATTGCACAAAAGATATGTATTAATATATAAATCATACACACAACTCCTCTGTATGTCTTCAGAGCAGTGTTATAAAATATCTGGTCATATGCATATCCCCTAACTTTTCTAGAAACAATTTAAATAAAATAAAAAAAAGATGTCAAAGAATCACCCTTAGTCCAAGGAAAAGGAAGGAAAAAATCCCCAAATCCACCCAAAGTTGATTGAAGCTAGCATCACTGCAGCTCCATCCATCGCAATTTCACATTGGTGCACTTCAATTAAGGCATAATAAGAGTGCAAAGCAATTTATACTTATAGATTAGATGTCATCTGTGAAAAATCACCGATTAACTCAAAGTAGGCTCTTGGAGTAGCAGAAGAACAAATGTTGTAGTACTCTAAGTTCCACTTTTCAGTTAGCACCTTGAAACCACAAAAGCAAAGCTGAAATGCCTTTATTTAAAGGTATTAGTAAGAAATACTTTACACGCACGGGCATACACAGACACATGCTATCAGCACGTTGATCTTCAGGCTTCACTAAATAAAGTTTCATTCCCCAATAAAGTACCAACACAACGATGCCTGTACTGTTTCCAATAATGATCTCAAATGTTTATTCAGTTGCTGAAAGGCAATTTTTTTACTCTGTTTTGTTACATTACAGAATTCTTTGAAAGATTGCCTACTGCAGCCTCAATTAAATGCAGAGCTCGAGCTTTCCATAAGATGTTGCATCCTTTCATTTCACTCTGCAATAAGCAGCATAGGCATTACCACTACATCATTTGAAAATATGCATATACCCATCTACAGATGGACTAGGCTCATTGCTATTCTAAATCTAACTAATTCCAGTGAAGTCAAGAAAATTTGCCAGTTCAAACCAGGCAAAGATGTGATTCCAGGCCCTTAATCTTTTGAGATATGTAAAAGCATGACATTAATAAGTGCATTCATAGATACTGTGTCAAATATATAGCATCAACAAAGTGGCTAAACTCAGTAATATTTAATCAGTAGCAGAAAATAATTGATGTTTCAGATAATTAAGAATGTGAGATGACTGGAAGCTGAAGTAAGATTCTGGAAATCTTTGAAAAGATAAATGTGCGTACGTACGCCATCCAGCTCCCAATAACTGAGATTGCTCAACGTTTAAAGCTTGCTGCAACAAATACAGTGAAAGAAAACCAGTGTCCAGCTGAGGTAAATATACTGTTAAAGATGCTAGCTTTGCATTTACTACCACTGTATTCAGTCCACAGAGGAAAGCCAGGTATTTAATGCTGCCTAATTGGAGAATATTATGTAACAGCCTCATCTAGCATGGCTAGTTTCACCTTTTTGCCATAAGAATACAGAAACCTGGTAAGTGAGGAAAATAAAAACAACAAACCCTAAATTATTTCATGTTTCTGTCATGTATTTTAAAATCTAACACTTTTTTGAAAGCTACTCTACAATTATAAATTAATACTTTGATACAATACAATTACACAGTCTTTGAGTAGGAGGATTCTTTTATGGGGAGGGTAATATTCTTCAGTTACTCACATTTGGATGAAATTAGGTGTCTTGAAGCTTACAACACCCACATGCAGCCAAACTGAGAGGAGGAACAGGAGTCAGAGGTCACAGGGAACAAATTCTCAGCCCTGAGCAAGAACTGAATTTATAGAAAATGGTCACATCTAACAAAAGAGTGCTCAGAAGAGGACAAGAATGTCAAGCACTTCTATAAGGCAGCTAAGAAACATTACGGCAAAGAGTAGCTTGCTCAGAGGCATCAGTTTTCTATTTTGCCATTACAATTCTTACAGCTTACCACAAAGTGAACGAACATCCGCAGTGTTCGCACACTAAGTCGAATGGTGCTAATTTGTTTTTAACACTTAACCAAATACTACAGATTCTAAAGGCACTTTCTTTGCATCAGATGAGTTGGAAAATCTAATTTGTGCTAATTTTCCCAAAAACAGATGGTGCATGAATTAAACTGTGTAGACCCTTTTAAGCTTCCATTCTTACTAGGTCACTTTTGGGATAACTAATGTTCATTTCTTAGGGCTCTATTCTCCTGCACTTATTTCTCTTAAATAACTGAAAACAGCCTCCTTAATTATATAGGAAGATACACACAATGGGAGAAAAGCTGCAGAATTTGGGCCTTCAAGGGATTATGTTATGTATGCAAAGCTTGTTGCTAAACCTAATATTTTTTCAACAGACAGTACAATGGTGTCTGTGTTATTTACAGTGGGAAAATGTTTCATTCCAGGCCAAGAAATCTCATTACCTATGGAAAGTAAATGAAGCCAGAACTATGCCAGTAAACCTCGTTCACATACATCACTTGAAGCCAGGAGGTATGAACTCACAGAACTAAAGAGCACCTCATCTGAAAATAAAGATTGCAGACAGTAGGTATTAACAGGTGATTTTAGCTGTTTACTATGGTAAATGGCTTAAAATCTCACCACAGCCCTGGACTTAACTGTGTGAGAGAGGTTAAAAAAGATGTTCGCAGCCTGTGTGTGAAGGAAAGGAATCAACATGTGGAAAAGTTGGGAAGGTGAAATAAAATTGAAAGGTTCATTAAACCGACATGAGACACAGTTTCTCAGTAGCCTCCGAGAAGCAGATTTCTGCCCATGCTGTTGCAGTATCATAATCTTTAAAACAACAAAAAAATGTTGCACAAAACCTGCAGTAGCCAGTTCAAGGATACTCTGTTCTCCCGGAGATGCTGCACCTCTTTGCACAACATCTCCCATGTCTTCCTCCTCTACGTCAGACATTTCCATACGGCGCATAAGCAAGCTCAAGTCCCAGGGTCTGCTCTGATTTCGGTCATGATCTGATCTTTAAGCGAGCAGGTTGAGGGAACAAAATATAAATGGTCTATTACTGTTCTTCCTTGCCATGACATGTATACATTGCCCTAAATTACTCTGGAATTAGGATGGTTTACAGTACGTTACGGTTTTATGCTCACTCTGAATAATAAGGCAGTAGTAATGCTCAGTTCATAGGAACAAGGAGACATAGCACGGGGGGGGGGGGGACACACCCAAGGTTCCAGAGGAAAGCTGCAGTGGAAGAGGTAATTGAACCTGCCTCTGAATTACGAGGCCAGAAATAGGTTCTGGTAGACTTAAGCAACTAAGTAGCTAGAGAAATATTGTGCCATTATATTTTGAAGATTTTTTGCAACCACATGCCCACCTTTAAAATTGCAGTGCAAATGTTCTTTTATCATACTGTATAATGTAAGCTGGGTGCTAACTGATGAAATAAATTGAGTTTTAATAGACTTTGCTCAACAACACACCCCAAATGACACATCAGTAATTACCATCAGATCTCAAGCAACATCCTGACAAAGTTACTGAATGTAAAGCGCATCTGCTAGATTGCAACGGATTGCGTTCTTGGTGTGCTCGAGATTTGTCAGAAAATGTATTTATACTTAACATTAATTCTGCTGACTCCGAGGATTGTTTCAGTTAACAAAGGCATCTCTGACACTGCAATATAGAATCATGTCCCATTTCTGGCAATGTTCTGCTAGCAAAATACCAGCTGTTTTCAGTGGAGGATCAGTGTGATACAATGAGTTGATGTGCTGGCTTGATTAATCTTTATATGATTTCTCAGCTTCTAACATAACATGCATAACTTTATATTTGTAGTCAATGGTGTAGAACATCACTTGACAGTTTAAGTACTTATGTTGTTCTTTCCTCACGAGACAGTTAACTCAAGGAAGTTAATCCCTTTTAATTTGTTAACTTCTGAAAACAGCAGTGATGGGTTGGCTACATAGACTAGAGAGTGGCTCAATGACTAGCAGATTCGTTTAGTATCATTCTGTATATCATTGCTGTTTTCCTTCACTAGAAAAAAAAGGTACCACATGGCTTTTGCTATTTAATGTTCCATCAGTCAAATTCAAAGAAGATGATGAATCATAATTTCAAAATGTTGATTTTGAAAATTTTTCTAATTCTCATGAAAAAAATTACATATTATTTAAGAAATTAGTAGAATATGTCCCTAATGATTTAGAACTAGTCTCAGTAATTTTTATATTTCTTTCTAGGATAGAAACTAGAACTTCTACTGTATCCTCCTTTCTTCACCTCAAAATTACAATTCATTGCTGTAAGTTTGAAAGACTATTTACCGGCATTATGGAAGACCAGTTAAAAACATTACAGTGGCTGGAATACTGGGGTCCCCTCTGCTGTCAACAAGTCAATCTCCAGCTATTGCAGACTATATGGAGGTGGATCTGATCGAACCTCGAACTGATTTTTTTTCCCCAATACTCTCAATACTTTTTCAGTTCTTTAAATATAAAGTTTATGTTAAGTTTCCCTGTGCCATTAGTTATATATGTTAAAAACTACAACACATATATTGGTCTGCTTCATTCTAAACTATTCTTAAATACTACTGTGCACTGCCCCAGCTATTGTTTCACAATGTGTATACATCATAGTCAACAACATGTTATATCTCACACTAAAAGTGACTGAACACAAATAATGCTGCACAAGGTATGAAAAAAATATTTACTTTAATACTATAAATCCTTCCTGATAGCTGTTGGGAGCTGGCCACGTAGGAGAGTTTATGCTTCTTTCTACCTTTGTCCTTCTTCCCAGAACTATGTCAAAATAGATACAGAGCATGGAGAAAAGGTGCTATGTACTAAAAAAATGTCAAGTAAAAGAATGCTATAGCTGGACAGTCAAAAACTTAGAAATAAGAAAAGTAAGATTGTTTAGAACCCTATGTCGTACAACACATCATTACTTGTAATTATATGGCCATTATTTTCATTGGTACTTTTGGATTCACAGTGCTCTATGTGACTTAAAAGCAATTTCTGATAAGCTCAGAGGTACTATGGGTTGTACCTCACTTCATGGAGCAAAGGACAACGTCCATGTCTAGATCACAGTAATTAATGTCTTCTTTGACTTGGTATTGCTCAGGCTTCATACACCCCCTTATCTTGTTCCAAGCATAAGAGTTGTGGAACTAGGAAGCTGTTCTCTGCTTCCAAAATGTAGTGGTGAATATAACTTTTTAATTTTTATTTTTTTTAAATATCAGTATCAATGAGTTTCATTGTTGACAAATAAAGGTCAGACAACTTTCTGCATATCACAGTACCCATACAGACACCTTTTCCCCACACAGATAGAGCAGGTATGGACCAGTGTATAAAACAGAGTAAATAAGGAGGCGCTGTTATTATCATATAAATGCTCAGCGATCAGGTAATAAAGTAACCGAGCTGGGACATACGAATGAACTTACCCAAGACCTGTATGGAAAAGCCATCCAAAATTGAAACCTTTATCCACCGCTTGTTATGAATTTGCTCATGGGGATTATGCAATGCTTTCAGGAACAGATGATTGTTTTCGGAGGCAGTGAAGCCAATGAACTTAATGAAGATATTTCCATTAATTTCATAGACTCTGCATTCCTCATTTAAAACAGGGATTGAACATTGGTACTCTTCCTGCTGTTTATTGCTGTTGCAGCATAATCTTGCATATATGTTTTAAAATCAAAACCCTGAAGCTCTTTATTCCAAAGTGATTAATTGATTGGAGAAGGTGCTTATTATAAAATAATGGAAGATTTGCTTCACGGCTCAGCTATTGCATCTATTAATGATTTCCAATAATACAGAGGGTAGAAATGGAAGTAGCAGTTGTTTCATCACTATATTGGTTTCTTTCATCTGTTTTCAAATTAGTAATCAGATTACCTTTTGCCTATACTCCCACCACGGAGGGGTGAACAGAATGAACTTTTCACCCCTAGAATCTTTTATATTCAAAGCATTTGGCTTCCCACAAGCTGAAGAAAAAATAATTATACAATCTTTGTTCCCACTGCAGGTACCTAACAGGTTTTAAATATAATAAATGCATTCTGGCAAAGTTAATGTACCATAAAATCAAGCAGACTGTATCACTCTTTGATACATATACCTGGTAAGCCATCACTGAAAATAACAGTAATTTATGCTAACAGATTATTCATCCGTAGCAAACCCACCCTCTCTGTCAGGAAAGGTATTTTAAGATACAAAAACATAATCCCCTTCTCCTATATGTTTTCTCTGAGTGTATTATTTACCCAGGATGCAGTGTCTGGTTTAACTCCTGCTTTTAGTCAATTTTATAGCACAACTGAAACACTGGAAGTCAAGTGACTCAATGCAAGGTCACACAATGAATCTGTGCCTCCGTGCAAACCAGAGCTCGAATGCAGCCAACACCTGCTCCTTTGCCCTACATCATCCTGTCTCCTCTTTTAAAAGCAGTAGCCTCAAAAAGAAGTTCGTCTTGCAAATTCTGTTTACAGTCATTAAGGGCGGCTGAAGCATTGCTCAGGAGGACCAGCTAGCTCTTGTGATTGGGATGCAGGGCAAACCGCACTTGTAAAACCAATTTAAAGGGTTGCTGGCTTCCTCTTCGTTGCCACAATTGTACTTTTCTTTCATGCGACAAAACAGTGCAGATGCCAAGGTCATAAAAAGTTTTATATGGTTCTGCCTGCCGTCTCTTCAAGGTGGGTTGGCAAGGCGAAGGGCTACAGACAGAAAAATGGAGTAATAAAGTTTAAGTAGTGGGCAATAATATCCATCTGCAGTGCTGCAATGCCGATTAAGAGATTGAAAAAAACTCCCTGTGGCTCTAATTGGATTTTCTTGTGTTGTGTGCAACTCTTGGGGGCCCTACACTGATAAAGCCTCCTTACGCTGCCGGTTTATCCTACATGTGCGACTCCACATAATGGACTTATCTGTAAAACATACAAATTCTTATGGTGCTGTGGAGCTGTTGCAATATCCTGTATTAGAAAACCACGATCTAATCAATTAGTATGACTCAATGCAACACTAATGGCCATCTATAAATGTCTTATTTATACTTTAATAAGGACAACAAAAGAATCAGAATGCAGAAGTCTGTGTGTGGTTACACAACTTATATAGAATCCTCTTAGACCTTATACATTGCTAACCATAAATGTAAGCAAATGTGAGGAAAAAATATAAAACACATGCTAAAAACTAAGTTTTGAAAAATAATACTTGTCTGGGAAAGCAAAAAGCTATTGCATTTGAACATTGCCTTCTGCTGAACCGAATCTGTTCTGATTTACTAAGCCTCATAATCTAAATAAAATTACAAAAGCAAAATGAAGACCATTCCTGAGTCTGCAAACAGCCTCTACAAGTGTTTTCTTTGCTTTTCACAGATTTCCTAAACTACAGACCAGAGCAGTGGACTATTCCTGTTCACTGCTGATTTCCAACCCATTAAACAGGAAAGAAAGCTGAAATGATTTCGTTAAACGGAAAGAAAACCACAACTATTTAGTAGGAAGAAAATTCCAAAACAAATGAAATATTAGAAGACTGGGAACTTGTTTATACTTTTGTTAGAAACAGAAGGAAGCTGGAAGGATGAAGGAAGAAACCTCTTGCTCTCCCAATAATTACTGTTGAGAGTCAGGAAAGGGAAATGAAGAAGCTGGGAATAGAGAAGTACATCTATGTTTCATCAGCGTAGAGCTGACACTTGTATTTGTTTGAGATTATTGAATGGTGTTTATCAAATTTTGTTCCTCGCTTATGATTGTCTGCTTTTTTCATTCCAACGCAGGCGACATGACCTGAAGATTTCATAAGTTCACATGGACTGAGCTCTTCCTTTTGGGAACCATGATGGTGGTGCAGGGTATTGAAGAGAGCGTCACAAAAAATGGGGTTAGCACCTCATTTAAAACTCTGATAAATAATAGGGGAGAAGGAAGAAGATCAGTTCAATTAACCAATGACACTAAAAAGGAAAGGGGACTGTGAGCACAGCAGCAATAAATTAGAGGCAGAGAGTATAAAAACACCTCGAAGAAAGATTAGCTTCAGAAAAAAAATGCAGTCCGCTAAACCTGGGGAGAAGCGGGACAAGATAGGATAATGATGTTAGAGATTTCTCCGCTTCTACCCCAGTTAAGTCCATCACAGGTTTGCATTGCCATATAGCAGCCAAAAGCGATGCTTCTGCAAAGGCAGCGCAGCACTTGTTTCGCAGTGGCAAGGTACTAAACCACCCAGGTGTCACAGTGCGTCTGTCTTGTCTGGAGTACAAAGGAAAAACAAATGGGAGGAAGCTCACAAAAGAGAAACAAAAATGATAAGGTGCTGAAGGGGGAAGCGTTCGGAAAAGATTAAAAAGCGAGTAAACACACAAGGTAAAACAAATATGGTTTGGTCAAAAAACACCCTAGGGATGGCAGGTAAGTTACAGTATGAATTATTCGGGTTGCCACATCAGGTTAACACTGGACACTATAGCACCAAAACAAGAACAGGAAACAAATATGCTTCTTGGTTATGAGAACTGCTAAAAAGGAGGGAAAGTTTCCTGAGAGGCATACCTCATTGATCTCAACTTTTAAAACTAAGAGACACAAAGCACCAGAAAGTTTTGCGTTGGTTGAAATAGGGAGATGTAGGTGAAAAATAGAGCTTTTCCGTGTCTAATTTCTCTAGTTCCGTGTTGCTGCGGCTTTGCTGATAGCATGATTGATAAATGAACCTTATAGTATTTTACCATCACTGTGCTCCTGCTTTCCAGTAATGAGAAGACTTTCCTTAAAAGGGCAGCATATGGGAGGCTTTCTATGCTTTATAAATTTTATCCTTGAAGCAGGCTAGCTGCCAATTATTGCAGAAGGTTAGAGAACCTGGAATGTGAGTGCACAATATGCTTCAGATCCTCTGTATAGCTCTCTAGAAAAAGGCTTTTTTTTATAAAGGATGTTGGTGTGATTTCTTTAAGGCCTTAGAAGCAAGGGTCAGGCTTTTTATGAAGAATTTTGCATTTTCTGTCATGAATTGCCATCTAGAAACCCTCCCCTTCATCCCTCCCATTATTTCTAGAGACAACAAAACTAAATTAACCCATTATGTAACTGGACCAGTTAACAGATATTACTCTGATTAGTAGCTCTTGTGCATTCCTGCTGACATTTATGTATCTACTGTTCCTCATTCACTGAAAGTAAAATAACAGAGATCTTGGGCTCTCCAGGGGTCACATAACCATTAGAGAAGAGCTCAGCCATGCAAGTTTTCCCAGCTCGGAAGAGGAAATGGCTCCCAACCTTTTCAGAAACCAAACATTCAAGCATGACGACAAGCTCCAGGTTGACACAGTATCTGAACTGATTGATTTTCCTTTTTTCAGTGCGAACTTTGATGCATCATGTACCTTGGCAACATCTTTTGAAAGCGGCTACAGAAGCATACGAAGCATTTGAGCTGTTTACCAGTTAGAATTTGGCAAATAATTCCTGTTTGCAGGCATTCGGGATTAAAAATACATTATTATAAAATACCTCCAGTAAAACTTTGCTTTTCTGTTAGATGGTGAGATCAAATCCATGACAGATTAAAGTTTCAATCATGGTAGTTATGCTTATAATGGTAAAAAAAAAAAAAAAAGGCAAAAAAGCACTATTTGTAATACAATTGAATAGTTCTGCAAAGAGCTCAAGAAAACTAAAAACCAAGAGAAAAAAGGGTAGTTTTTCAGCACCTGCTATTCAACCCCCAGTTGCCATGTTCATCAATCCTGTGCAGCCATGAATGCCTGCAAGCATACTTCAACACAACTGACACCTGCACACACACATCAGCAGCGCTATTAGAGCCTGCAAAGAGCATTTTGAAAGCTCAAGGGTATAAACTCTAAAACCTGCATGCACTTTACTATTGTGGTTTTTAACCTGCTCAAGTGTAGCTGCAAAAACATCTGTTCGAACGAGTGGAGGAGCACAATTTAGAAGGAAACATGGTTGGAAATTTGGTTTCCAGCACACAGTGACTGAATACAAAACTGTTGAAGCAGGTGTGAGGGTCAGCACTAGTCAGAGGAACAAAATGGTGTCACTCTTTAATGCACTCAATTTTCATCAGAGGAGACCAGGGTTCAATATTTGAAACGTATCTGTTAGACTATAGCCAGCTTGTAGACAAGTTAGTCTACAGTCCAAAGGACTGAAGGCTCCACAGCACTTGGCAGTTTTTTCTGGCAAGTCCTTGTCAATGAAATATACTGTTTCAGCTTGGAAAGAGGAGTACTCACCAAAGTCAAAGTAAGTTGGATCAGGATCCTATGAAGAGTATTTGGACCGTGTGCTCAACACTGTCAAAATACTCCTGTTTCTCATTTGCAATAACGAATAAGACATTTAGGGATCTGAAGTGGAAAGCGTTTTCAAACAACTTAGGAGGACTTCTATATTTAGCCTGGGTAAGTACAGAATAAAATCTGGAGGCAAGAGCATGCCATTTAAGTGGCACACAGGCAGCACGATAGCTGAGCTCAGGAACGACCCTGGCTTCTGCTGCTCAAAGGGTACTGCCAGCCCTGTCGAGGGCTCCAGTTTACTGCATACCTGCTAAATAGCTTCAAGATGATGCCTGTTCATAGGGCTGCACTTCCACTTCGCTTAAAATCCTGAGGCAACTGAGAATTCAGCATTTAGTCCTCAGTCCTGATTCAGCGAGGAGTTTGAGCACCCGAGTAGTTAGATTTAAGTGCTTTGCCCAATCAGGGGCTAAAAGTTGAAAGTGATTAAAAACCCCTTGTAGTCTGAAGGAGAAATCATTACAGTGCTCTTGCATAAATTCAGATTAAATACATCTTCAAAAAAACCCAAAACTTAAGAGCTTTGGAGCCAATTTGTAAAAAACCAAGTGGCAGTACAATTAGTGAATCACATAAGTCTAAACATCACCATTTTTGTTTTTCTAAGCGTAATGAAAGAAACCTTAGATCTAACCCCAGGCTAATTGTATTTTGAAACGGGTTACATGGCAAATGCAAAGCAAAATGCTTCATGGCTATGTTTTGAATCTCAAGGCTCTCCTCAGAGGGAAGTAGAGTTGCTGCAGCTGAGAACTAAGAGGGGCATGCACTGCGGCTATTGTTTTTCCTCTTTGCACTCTCAGCACAGGCGACTTTCTTTGCCATAAATAACTCAAAGGTTATGAAATGCACTCTGAAACAAAGCCATGATACATGAGGTATGCTTGCAAGTCTTATTCATTATTGCAAATGAGAAACTTAAGAGTTCCTAAAAGGTAAGTCTGTATCACTAGACCAAGCATAATAATATGAATAATTTCCAACATACTTTTCCTGCTGGCCTTTTCCCAGCTAACACATTTAAATCTGTCCTTAATGAACCCCTACAGACTAGGAAATGATGTCCGGAGGCAGGTAATCCAAAAGGATTTTGCAGTAGCCATCTGCAATAAATCTGTTTGAAGTGTAGTTAATCTGCATTTTAATAGTTCACCAGCCAGGAAATTCAAGATTTGGAAAGTTGGAGGTTGGTAATACACTAAGCTAGATCAGATGAAAGTCTGTAAACATGAAGAACTCAGAACTCTTGCTCACTATAAATAAGCTTTCTATGGACTTCCGCTGAGAAGATGTTGGAGGACTTGGATAGCTCTGTATCCATAAAGTCTGATTAGGGCAACTGAATTATTCCCGTACTAGAAGCACCATTTACCATTTTGGGTCTTCTGCCTTCATCTGCATGACCATCAGCTCCATTGACTAGCCAGCCCTCTATATTAATCTATAGCAGCAATTGGTTCACTGGCTCTATAAGGGTCATTTGTCACTCAAGGTGGAGAGGCACTTTCTGTGTCTGCCTGGCAGCAAGCCATCTGCCAGGCAGCTGGGTAGCTCCAGAATGGCATTGGCCCTGAAGGCTATAGACTGTTAATCCAGTTTCTGGACAGTTTAGCTACCAGTCTTTTTTGTGGTTGAAGTAGGCTGGTATTTGCTAGTTTTCATACGTGAACCATCTGAAGAGTGAAAGTTTTCCAAAGCATGCCTTCATAATGACACTGCACGTCTCTGTAAAGTACCAGGTACATCTTCAATAATCATATAGACAGGTAATTATGCCAAAATGTGAACAAACCAAGGTTTTGTTGTCTGGGTACTTCTTTTTACCTCCTTATTTTCATGGCTTGGTAAGCCTTCAGTGAAGGATTATTAAAATCTCTTCTGAAGAATCCAGTACAGACTTCAGTGTTTGGACCCAAGTAGATGAAGGTCAAAAATGTTACCGGAGGTATTTCCAGACTATGTTGTAGCTCTGGTTTAATTAGTGATTTCTCCCATGACACAACCTGGTTGCTCCTGCTTGGCCTTCAGTCCTAGGTGAACATGTGTTTTATTTTGCAACAGACACAAAAACATGGACCATATTTTTGTGCAGATCAAACCCAGTTTTTGCTGTGATTAAGCAATAATCCCTCGGATTAAAGGCAGCTACAGCTTTTACAGCAACTGTGAACCAGTCAGTTCTTGACCACACAAGTAACTTCAACAACACAATGCAAAAAAACCCCACAAAATCTGGCAAATGTACTAGTGCCCTTATTGCCATGCAAGAAAAATCACCCCAATGAGGAGGGCAGTAAGTATTTCTGAGTTTGAATCTTGTTTTCATCAACAGGTAAACTAGGGTTTAATTCCTACCAAGGGCAAGCTGCCTGCCTGCCTATACATGGACTGATTTTGGATTTTCCTCGTCTATTGTTTCAGGTAGTGTATGACTGAGAAATAAGTAGCTATTCAAGAGCACTGCTTGAGCATGTTAGGATACAAAGCATCTCTCCAGCAGTAGGTGGCAAGCGTCTCTTGGTTTGTCAGCTGCATCCTTTCCTCTTAGCTTGAGACAGATCATAGCTCCAAGCCTCATTTTTCCATATAAGAGATCAGGATTACAGTTCTCTCTTCTGAGGATGATTTTGATTTCTACTGGTACAAGATGATATATGTATCATTTATTAATATGTGTGTGTAAAAATCTTTGAGACTGTTGTAAGATACTTACATTGAGGTCCTTTGAAAGGAAAAAAAAAACCCCTTAGGGCCCCAGAGGTTCTAAAATGACAGTAACAAGGGATAATACAGACAACTCAATCAGATATTGCCTTTAAGAGATATTTTCAGGTTATAACAAATAAAAACCTTGTTATTAGCATGGCTATTCTAGGGCCTTCTGTAAATCCACACCTGATAGCTGCACGGTCATTAGCAGACTGCTGATGAATGACTCATTACCTCTCAAACAGTTATTTACGGGGCTAGATTTTCATTTTTCGGTATTGTATTAACCCAAAGATAAATACTGCTTCAGTCTCATCGATGCGTGATCTCTGCCTGCTCATCAGCTGCACTTGTAACATTTCTTGTTCGCTCACCAAAGCAGCACAGCAAGCATGACAGCAGAGAGATGACATTTTGAAAAGAGTATCACTATATAGCATCTGTTCTGAACTGCCTGGTTCTTAAACTACCTTGTAAATGGCAGGTTATTTTTCACATCTCAAATATTTTCATGTCACTTTTTCACAATACCGGAAACCTCCTACTCTGTCAATTACTGCATAATTAAAAGGATGGACTAAATCAAATTAAAATTTTCCCTGGTTTTACAGGTTGACCAGGCCTGTACATTTTTTTTCATCATGAGAATAGAGGTTGGAAAAACACAGGCTTAAAGCCTGAGCTGCAGGATTTTCTTCTTCGTGTACAGACAGATAATATTCATTTCTTATGAAAAAGAATGACAGCCTCTTTTAAATTCATTCTGTAGGTGCTCCACATATGGAAAGGAAGTTATTGTCGCTAAAGACAAAATCAAAGGGCCATACTTTGGCTACTGTCTATCAGCCAATGGAATACTGTTGACTCAGATTTGGAATACTGTTGACTCAGATTTGGAATACTGTTGACTCCACTTCCACAGTTGTGTAATTTTTTTTTTTTAATAAATAAATAAATAAAATCGGATCCTGGCTTACTTTGCGCTGTGGAAATACGATGGAGAGATTTGCTATATCCTAAACGGATAGCTCCAACGCCGGGCACTTCCCGCAATGCCAGCTGCCCGATGCCTTCCTCGCGGCAACCTGAGACGCGCGAGCGGCAGAGCTGGTGTCACTCCGTGGCCCCTGCTGTCCCAGCGGTCCGTGGCAAGCAGCCGGATTGCACCACCGCTTCTTTACGGGAACACGTCAGATTCCAAGTGCACACGTATTTGTCGCTTTTTAAAACAAGCCCGGTGTTTACAAACGTTTATCACGGCTGCGGTTTGAATTGGTGAAGGTAATTTGCAGTGGTCAGAATCAGTATTTCAAATACCACTGTGGAACTGTTATCTTCTGAATTTTATATAAAGTGACCACTGTAACACGTCATTTAATTAACTGTCATCTACATCACCCTCTCTCTGAAAGCATAGGTTTTCTTCTTTTCTTCAAAAACTAGCTTCAGTTTTAAGCTTATCTTTGCTTTGCAATAGTTTTATGCTTATCACATTCAGGTTTTTGGTTTTTTAAAAGAATCTTTTTAATGCAAAGCCAATGTAGTATTTCATTAAAGAAATGTAAATAGGCTCTGTAGATAATTTTGTTCATCCGAGTTGGTTCAGACCTTGTTGTAATCTAAATAACCCGATTTAGCTGTGAAAGATGGAAATGAGGATGCTGAATATAAAAGAGAAAGCTTTATAAGAAGGTTTTATTCTAATTCTGATTCAACAGCAACTGTGTAGCTCTTGGTGTCTTTGGAAAAGCCGTAGATGGCTAATCTTAGACTTGATGAATGGAGGTTACAGTGCTTTTTGGAGGAAAATAACAGGAGAACTGAATATTGAATCAAATGAACTGGCACATCCTCATGAATAAGCCTGACAAGACACCTGGATCAAGCATATAGGAAAACTGCGTCTCAGTACGGAGGTACCTATCTATCTGGTTCATTTATTTTCCAATCAAAAACCCAATTAAAAGTAAAATGTGTCCAAATTTCATGTCAAAAACAATATATCCATTCCTTTAATGTACATTGATGGCAGCCAGAACAGTCAAAGCAAGAGTACTCCACCAGTTCTCTGATCTGAGATGAACAACATGTAGAATTATGTACACATTCACAAAATCTGCTGCTGACATTTTCTGTGAGTCAGAGAAGACAGGGCATCTTTGGCTAGCAAGGTATTTAAAGGCCATACATGATGTCCTTCAAACTCTTCACATAAAAGAAATTCACGTTCAAGCAACCCTTATGGCAGTGATGAGAGACAACGTACTTTCAGATATTTTGAAATCTCCCTTGTAAATGCCTCTTTTAAGTAAGTCAGGCACAATCCTACGTTTCTACAACACAGGTAATGCACACCGGTGTAAGACAGACCCATGCACGTGAGAAGAAAAGAAATTGCTAGTTTGAGAAGAAGCAAAACACCATGCAAGAAACAGAATTACACATGCCTAATATCTGTGCAGAATGGCTAACACAAAATTTGAAGCTGGCATCTTATCAAATTTGCCCATAGGTAGACAAAGCACATCTGTATGTAGCTACGCAGTAATTGAATTTTAAAGTGAATGCAAGTACCACCATAATTTAAGTCATATATACAGGTACCTGCTTCTTTCCTTGTCTTAAATGGTAAGATTCCAAGAGCAAATGTCCTAGTATTTAAACATGTTAAAAGTTAAGGTTTATGTCATTCAATAATTTAATTGCAAAACTGAGTTACAATACCACAGTTGGCAGTGCTACACCTTTTCACCCTGACTCTGTCCCAAGTGTTGTTATGTTCCCATTTATTGAACCCCCTGGATATTGATGTCATGGTTGCAAATTGGCTTCCCTCCCAACCTAATAACTTGGAGACTCTGTCTAAAACAAATGTAATATTAAAATGCAGACAAGTGACCTAAAAATGGCCCTTGAGGGCAGGCCTGCAATTTCCTGAATCACACTTTCCTTATTCCCTCATTTGTTAAGTTTCGCAACATCAATTTTTATACTGTTGCTGTTTCATTCTGTCCAAATGATTGCTGAATACTAATGAACTGTCTCTCTTTGACAAATGAGTTATTGTTTGATATATTACATTAGGGATGTAGAGACTAAACTACTTACAGATACTAGACATTTATAGAAAATACATTTACATAATAGTATACTATTAGCGTAACGAGGTCCCATATCTGGAAATAAATAGGGTTTTCAATAAACAGAAATCTTGGCAGTACTGTAGTAATATTTTGTAAAATAAATATAAAAAAAAACCACAGGAAATTACTTTCTTTCCAAATGCTTTTTCATTTTGATGTTTCATCCTACACTGGTCAGCTGTACAAACGCAGTGGACATTACAAGAACAGTAATATCAGTGATGCTTCATCATGGTTCACCACTGCTGTTATCACAGAGTTTTGCCTTATAATGTAAAGATACACTATTAGGGCCTTAGAGCCCCGTTTTCAAATTGTTCACCAGTGGCATATTTCATTTGTACGCTCTTAACCATCTCTTAATACAGAAGGAACACGTACAAAAAAATCTTGAGTGGACTAGTGTCATTTATATAATGCTGTATGGAGCACCTGCTTTGTGTTGGAACTTTTGAACTGCTCATTAACTGCTTTTTTTTAAAAAAAATAAATAAATAAAAATAAAACAGCTAAAGAAATTCTGTGGAGAAATCCCCTCTCCTTTATTATCTGCCAGAGGCTGGGTACTCTCAGACCACATAAAGGGAGTCACTGATCCTCCTTGAAGACTAGCTAGTCTTAAGCTGTGACTACTTTTTTGTTGACAAATAAAGTATTTTCTCTTCTTCCACAGCTAGATTATTTTTTTTCCAGTTGCAACTCCTAGAATATTTTGCATTCCCAATTTTAACAGCAAATCCTTTCTTTAATCGAAGAATGTTTTTCCTACAGTTGCTTCTGACCACATATTTGAAAAACCTATATTGTGAACTACTGTGGTCCATACTGGCTCCTTTATTTCATGGCAGGTCTTTCCAGTTCTAGCTGCTGTGCAGGAGCACGCAGATCTGAGCTATCAGAGACTGCTGTAACAGAACTTGTAGCAGGGCTTCCTCTTCAACCTGAGCAGAAGACTGAGATCCTAAAAATGCATTAGGCTGTCTTTTCTCTGATTTTTAAGGCTCATTGCTCTTACACTGAGGCATCAGTATTTTCCTTTCGTTTGGTATTGCTTGCTGTAGGTTGTTTGGTTTTCTTTCAATAAGCTACTTCTGAACAAAATCTATCTTAGCTTAGATTTACTTTACTAATATTGGCTGGCATTTCTATTTGAACCTCTCGGCTAAATAAATTTATTTCTATTTTGTGGTCTATGGAGAACAATACACCTTCTGAAAGCATGAATGGAGCTGTCTGTGTGCAGAAGTATATACTTTTCCCTGGTTCAAATCATAGACTATAATGTAACAAAGGGAAAGGATCTTTGATTTTTCAAATTTTTCAGATTAACAAGAGGGGGGAGGAGGTCGCTGTGATGCTCCCCTGTTCAACTTATGTATTTGTAGTCATCAGGATTTGTTTTACAAGAATCATTTTTCCTTATTTCTTTATAATCAGTGGCTAGACGTACAATGTGAAAACTAGCTTCTCAAGAAATTAATTTATACATTTTATTGCTGTTTAATTATATCTTCTTTTTTATTTATTTTATGCATAGTCACTAAGCTGGGGAACAGTTCAATTCAGTAATGATCTTTTTTCTTCTTTTGACACTTCCCTTTAACAAAATGCTAAACTTGAGATATTTTTTCTTCCACAGAATTGAGTCAACTAATACTACAGATATTGAATTAACTGATCAGCACTGTTACAGTGCTCGTTGGGACTTGAATATTTGAAATACAAATTTTACAAAGCAGTAAAGATCAGGATGGCTCATGAAATACTGTAATCATTAGTACAGTCAGCAACACTTCTAAGAACATGACATTGCTGTCCTACAATTTGTGGGCCAACTCAGCAGTGAATGGATGCATTTAAATATGAATAAATTTATAATTTATAAGAAATTTATAAAGAAATCTCTCAAAGAACCAATTAAAAGCAACACCTAGTAGAGATGATCCTTCACTTAAAAGCTACAGAAGTTGCTATGGATAGTCTATTCAATTTGAAGTGATTGCTGTCTTTCATCTCAGCGTTATTTCATTTGTTACAATTAAGTATTATACCCCAACAGAGTTCACTAATAGCAAGTCACACAGAGATTATCTACCATTTATTATATGCAAGCAGATTAATCTGATTGAATGGGCAAATCCACACATGCAGAAATAAAGAGGAAAAAAATGCATCCATAAGCATACATTCAAAATGCTGCACCTCAGCAACTAAACAAGAACTCTCTAAAACTATATTTTGATTCCTTCCCAAACCTCATGTCAATGTGCTGATGCCAAACTCTTGTTTATCAAGTCCCTCACTGGTCAGCACCTTTTTTTTTGCTTTTGGCATTTCATCTTTGTCATTGCTCTTCTCCCAAATACTAAATGCTTTTCTTCTCCTGCAACGGCTTCATTAAATCTCATTAAGAAATATTCACCTAGAAAACCCATTTGCGAAAGTAATACATAGTTTCTGCCCAAACCACTATGAAACATAAATATTTTCTGGCACATAAATCAGGTTTCTGCACTGGTTTCTCAAAATTTAAAAAAATCTCCAGATCATGATCTTTCTAAAGAAATTTCCTGTCCATTTAGAATGGCCAGGATGTTGGCAAAGGATTGTAAGGTTCATAGCTACACCTTTGACTCCCCTAGTGAACACAGTACTAACAATAAAACACTACATATTATATTTTCAAGACATTCACCAGTTTCTGAATTTGTATGTTAGGCAAAGTGCAAACATTGCTACAAAGCATGCAGCATGTCTGGGTAGTTATAACAAGAATTATTACAATTAATGTGAGCATTCAAGATGTTGCTACCAGCAAGGAAATGTTATCTGTCTCATTCATTTCTATTCTTATTTTGACCACACAATATTTCTAATTAAGTATCCTGTAACAATTGTATTTTATGAACAACATTCATTAAAGGCTTTGCTGCTTTCTCATTTATTTTGTAAAGGTTATTAAGTTAATGCAACTGTCACTTTTAAATTGTGAGGAAATAAGCCCAAGGAGTACTATAACTAAAATCAAACAGAAATTAGAGGTTGATATACTATATATGAATTAATGCTGGATGAATGAGTCATTTATTGAGTCCAATTAAGAGGCTTGTGGATTGTTGGAAGTTTTTTTAAGTTCCTTCTGAAGCCTTAACTAAAATAAACCAGTGAAACTCAAATAAATTCCTTTTAAAGAACAGACAATGACATGAAGCTAATACACATATTTCTGGATTTGCAGATATGAAGTAATTTATCACTACTACCAAAACAATGTTGCATATCAATCTATAAAAACCTGCTACATCCCACAGAGATTAGACCACCTAGGTCACTGCATGTTCAGTAGAGAGATGGGACCTTCATTTAGAACATACAACAGGGACAAAAATGTGCATCTGTACCTTGCTTGGGCTTTTATTTTGGAAGTGTTTGAAAATAATTTTTCCACATCTCTCAGGCAAAACATATTAGAGATAAGATTATTATTACTATTATTATTAATATTATTATTACCATGACCTCATTGGATTATGAAACTTGGAACACCAGATCCAAATGAAATCTATATCCAAATCTCTTGTCACAAAAGAAAAATACCGTTCCATAGGAAAGATCCAAACCCTCAAAACTGATGTTGTACATGATCATGATCTTTAAACTGATGATCCAGGTCAAAATATTAAAAGGAGAAAGCACGTCAAGTTGCTGCAACTACACGTGAACTTCATGAAAGCTTTGTCAAAAGAGTCACTTAGTGAATTATTCTGACAGGTAGAACGTTCCACAAACCCGATGTATTGGTGTTTGGGTTTCAAAGCGAGTGCTTTGAATGAACCTTTAACAGAAAACTAAAAACTATAAAATTAATAGCTACAGACAGTACGCTCAGGAAATGCCAAATGAGGATCTCTTCTCATATTTATACTTCAAAAGTATTTCCACAACCTGTAGGAGTTGTGAAACCCACTTTACTATGACCTTTGCTCTCTAATAATGGGGTTAAATTACCAGGGTAATTTTTCCTTGAGTTAGGGCATTAAGCTGTATCTTCATCTTCTCTCTGGCTTCTCGTGCTCATGAAGCATGTAGGTACCTAACATGTTTTTGGATCTTCAACTTTCAGTCGTATTTGGCCAACAGATTACTAAGTTGCTAGCATGGGAAACCAGACAGGAGGCAGTCCAATAAAACCAGGAAACAGTATAATCATTTAAGCCTTGTTCCTTTAGCAACCCAGACTAAAAGTTTCTTTTGATACAATTTTCAACTCAAGATTGAAAAGAAAAATACTCTAATACTGCAGTCATAAATATAAAAATACTCTTTTTTTTTTTTTAAAAAAAAATTGCTTGTAAGACTTGGCGGAAAAAATAAAATATAATAGCAGCACTAAATAAACAGAAAACCCAACAAAATTACCTGTGTAAAATAGGATATCTTTCAACAAATTGGACTGGAACCTGAATTATTGTTTCTTAGATTACAATAAATGACATTACCATCAGCATTCATAATGATTTCAATGATATACAGAGAACTCACCACGAACATTTTGCACCATATCTCCACCATGTCAAAAAATCTCATTTTCATAACATGTATGATAGAAGCCTGCTTAAAGCACGTTGTTTCTTGTCTGACACTGTTATGATGATGCATTACATCAACTAAGCAATGAGGCTGCAGTGATGTATTATTACGGTATGTTGTATGACTGCCCTTTTATAATAGGTGATTGGTTGATACATCACGAGAGTACTTTCGGAAGCTTGGATTTTGGGACATGGATCTGTTTGATAAGGTCTGAACTATGTGAAAGTACGTGTTTTGCCAAGAAATAATTTGAGGCAGAGTTCTGGAAAACAAGCTATTACGAGCCAACATTTCACATTATGGGGTCCTGTGAGTGCAAGAGAAAGCTCTCCATTCTAAAGGACATCCCATTTAAACAGACTGTCTCTGAGAAGGAGATCAAAGAACCATTATATTATGTGGCTGCACCCAAATGTCTTCAAATAGTAGAAAGGAAGGTGTTCAAGAAGAATCTATAGTGGGGGACTTGAGAAGAAAAGAACTGACATTGTGACAGGTGAATTAATGGGAATGAGACATAACAGAGGTGACAGGCGAGGAGAATGTTATCAAGATGTTTCTATAGTCTTCATTACTTTGGATACTGAATAATGCACCTGGAACTGGTCTAACAAGGCACAATTGTTCCAAAGAGAAAACAAGCGAAATAATACGGATTCTGTAGGGATATTAAAAACACGGACAAACATTCAAATGTTCAAGAACACAAGAGAAAAGTAATGGGTATGGGCTTTGCTGCTAGAGACTGATTTCACACAAGTGGATGAACTCTAAAAAAAAGTGAAAGGTCGCATCCTTGCAAAAAAATGGTTTTAGTAATTAGGCACAAGGGATTGATATGGCACAGAAGTGTGGAATATTTTCTGAATCACTTCTCCTAAATATGAAGAAAGCTCACATTTGAGTCCAAGTGAGCAAATTTCCAGTTTCTGAAAGTCTCCTATTTGTCTCAGTAGTCTGTCTGAAACAAAGGGAGCAGGAAAGTTCAATAGGAACAAGTCAAATATAATTAATAACTGACTGACAAGTTTTGATTTTATCAACAAATCTGGGTGAAGAGACACAAAGCCACTTATTCTCCCTTATGAACATACTGAAAAGACCTCAAAGAGCCTCAGCTGTTTCTCACTTTGGTGTCGTAAGCAGACTGCAGGGCTCATTGAAAACTTCCACATCTGAATTTACAAATGGTGCAGGTCTTTATAAACACTGGCCCTCGTTTTACACAGATTAATAGGTCATTTGTCTCCTGCTGCTATCTCTTTTTAGTACAAACAAACACACATGCACAGAGCTTTCATATGGTTTGATACTCTTCACCTAGCTTTCCTCCCTGTTCAGTTACTTGGCTTCTGACATGAAGCTGACTTTCATACCGAGGCACAAACCCACCGCCCTCCCACGGTGATGCTTGGCAGTAGGCAGCGTGATTTCATGTTAGCACTGGCTCTGGCTCAGCATCCCGGCAAGCTTCCCGGGGGCCGGTACTGTGGGGAATTCCTGCTGAGGATTCAATTAGTGCTACGCAGAAGTAGAGTGGTGCCAGGTGGTCACACGTCAGCCCGTGTCGCTGCATGCATGGCCTCAAAGCCCAGGTTTGGACCTTTATTTTGTGACTACTGCTCACTGTTCCCATTTTAAAGGGCAAGTGTTCAAGGGAAACGGCTGCATATTCTGTTCAGCTGGAAGCAGGGTCAGTAGCATACCTGGCGTATTTTTAGGAATTCAGCAGCAAAATAATAATGGAAAGCTGAAAGCTTATTTCAAAATTAAAGTGGATAATTATTTAATTTAATTTTATAGGCCTAATTTTTCAAAAGTTGCACTTGCCTTGAATTTTTTGATTTCTCTTTGTCCATCATCGAAGGAGTTGTGTCAGATTTTTGAAGTTAGTGACAATTTAATTAGCAACCTTGTGTCGAGTGGTGACTGCTAAACACATCTGGAAAAGCAATTTCTTCAAGCTGACTATTCAAAAGTTGAAATAGATTAACATAATGAACATTTCTGAAATGCCTGGTTGTCTGTTCTGGCAACATGCTTCATTCTAGTTCATGAAGTACAAGAATGACGTATCCAAGTGGAAGCTGATATAGGTCGGTATTTCCCCCCTTTCTATGACTCAGCTATTCCTAACTAGGAGATATTGCCCGTCCGCCTTCTCTGTGGACCCCTCAGGCATAGCAAAGAATCAAACCACTCAACTAAAGGATGAATTCGACTGGCTTTTCCTGCAAGTATCATACGGGCACGTTGAAATAAAATAACGACCACGTTCACTGTCGCTGCCATAATTAAAAAAGCACTAGCAAATAAACTCAATGGAAAATCAGGTTGCAAGAGGATGTACGTGTTTTTGGAACCTTTAAGGGAGCTGAAAATATAGTGGAATTAAAATAGCTCGAGACAGCCTAATCGCTGCAGTGATGTATGTATAGCACTTACAGCATGATATTCTGCAACACAGGAGAGTAACTGGGCTTTCTGACAGCTTTAAGACAAAGACATGCTCGTGCATTTCCTCCACTTCCAAAATAGGCTGGAATTGTCCTGCCACCTGTCTCACAACAGCTTAGGTTTTAAACACTTATATCTGTAAAGAAAATAAATTTACTCTAATTCTCCAATAATTTCTTCTTCAGAACTTCACTTCAGCCTTAACAAGGAATTGTTTAGTCTATATCTTTAAGCTGACTACCTGGTAATGACAGAGACTACTGGTGGAGGAGCTAGGGCAGATGGATGCTGAAACTTTCACTCCCCAGCACCAGGCACTATCATTATGTCATTTGGGACTGTTCAAAGACAGAAAGTAGATAAAGATGTTGTGGATCCTCGTAGCTGAATTTCCCCTACTGCTGTGACACCAAGGGGGAGAACAGTTGGCTTACTGCAGTGATGAATGGGAAAGTCATTATTACGCAATATGTTAACATTATGTTTTTTCCTCTATTGGCGCTATGTTTTCCACTACGGATCTTCTGTGAAGAAGGGAAAAAACACTGCTGCTAACTTCATTTTCACTGTTTCATCTGCAGTCTATGCTGATGCTGCATTGTACAGTACTTTACCTCACTGGTGAATAGAATGAGGACACAAAGCAATTTAAACTTTCTTTCCATGGATCCCAACATCCTTATTTATAGAATTTTAGAACAGAATAGATCTGGATGTCATTTACATAATCAAAACACTCATTATAGCTGAGATCTTGAAAATCATAGTGAACAAACGTGTGTCACTGGAATATAAATTAAGCATTATGATTGATATGAAGCATTTGCATAGGATGTACCAGTCAGTAAAACTGCAAAGCAATTCAAATTTTACAGGAATCTACTAGACTCTTTTCCACATAAGCTTTTCCAACCTGGATAAATCTCATTCTACTGTATACTAATGCTCGTATACAAAACTTCATTTAGTAAAAGAAATTTCGGTCAGTCCCACGATAGAACAATTAGGGCAGGTTTCACAGTAGTAGAGACGGTTTACGATAACTTTAGCTTGGATTCTTTCTCCCTCCTGTTGTGCTTATTCACGCTGATATAGAGTTTACACTGAAAAAGGCCTCTTAATTGTCGCAACAGTTACAGAACCTGACCTTATGGAAAACACTGAAAAGACACTAAATGCCAGCACTTGTATACCAGGTGGGTTAAACGAATCCCTTTAAGCAGCCCAAAATTGAGCCTGGCTTTCACCTACACTTACAAACTTACAAATCCACATAAAAAAAATTGTGAAAGGTTTTCCTAAATGGCTGTGTTTCCTTTGTCCGGCCTGATCTGAAATTGCGATTTATATTTTAAAAATTGGCTTTACACTGCCTTGGAGGCTGCCAGAGCTATTTTAAGTACCATGTAAACCACACAGACCTAACAGTGTTTCTTCCAGCATTGCTATATGAAAAAATTGAAGCTTATTCCCACCATATATTGCTCACAAATGCCTCATTGTCCCTTTGACAAATGGTCTGTGGCAAATTGCAGAAATCATCTCTTGCAGCACCACAGCTTAAAAGATTCATGCCATTGAATACTCTCCCTCAAAGGCTAAAGTCTAGCCTCAAAATTCCAAATATTGCAGCTTAATAAAATTTTAAAGACTGAGAGACCCTCTCCCGGGATCAGCTGTCAAACATCTTTTGAAAAAAAGAGACATAAACAGCCTCCACCCTACAGTCTGAATGCCTTAGTCTTTGGGGGAGGGAAGGAGGGACGGAGAGAAGGAGGGAAGGAAAAGACACAGCAAGGGATGTTTTTCACTGAAAAAGAAATCAGAATATGCTTTTTGATGTTAAATTGATAGGGTTTTGATCTTCTGCTGAAGACTATGGCAGGGATACTTATTTTAAATGTTACGATCCTGTTTGTAATGAAAAAGCACAACCACGGTTACCCTTCTTTTGGCATTTTTAAATATCCACTGCTTTTGTGGATCTTTCTTGGGAACTGCATACATGTTTCTGTCACACGCAGCGCCCTCCCCTGACATCTGCACCCAGCCGAGCTTCAGCTGGGCTTTCCTCCCTGCCCTGAACAAACAAAGTTCACTGTAGTTCATAGAATCATAGAATCACTACGGTTGGAAAGGACCTCTGAGATCATCAAGTCCAACCGTCAACCTAACACCACCATGCCTGCTAGACCATGACATGGTCTAGTAGATCATGACACTTCTGATTTTGTTTATTTCCTTCTAATCAGCCTTATCACAGATTTTTTAAGAAGTTTCAGTAACACTCTCTGTCACTGTATGCTTGGAAAACTAATCCCCCTGTAGTCTCTTCTAGGAAGGAAAACTGACTTGTGTTTGATGACCAGGAAAAGTCAATACAAGGTAGCGTTTGCATGGACTGCAGCTGGTTGGGTTTACAATGCAGCACCTGTGCACAAATACATTGCACTGGTGCCCAAATGCATTGCACTGGTGGTTTAAGATCACACATGGGGTTGGGAACTGGAGCAATGCATGGGGACACGTCTTGTTCCACCACCTCGGTGGAGGAGAGGGACGGTGGACTTATCTTTCAGGAGCAATGTCAATAATTGTCACCACTAGAGCTCATCAGTCAGAGCACAAATAGACATCATTTAGTCCTAAACCATGAATGGCATTCCTCTCCAGCCCCCAAACCCACATCTTTAATTATGTATATCTTTTATATTCACATCTAACCTATGCTAATTAAAGGTACCTCTTTTATTGTACTTGTCAAAGTTATTTTTGAATGTGAAATCCATGAAATCTGTTGCAACCACTTTAGATCCTGGAAGAGAAGAAGAATGGGAGCTATTTAATGAGAATTAATGGGAGATGTACTGAAACCTGAGCTCCGAGCATTCCCCACGCTCTCAGACCTGCACTACATGAGCACTGAGAGTTTTAAAACTTTCAAATTCCAACCTATTAATCAATACCATAACACTTAGTGGTAAAACTCTTGAGTAATTAATGCTCAGCTGAAGTAATAAAGCAATGGGTTGTTTATGCTGTTTCAAGTACACCAGCAAGTCTCCATGTTCCATCTACAAAGTGGTGCTTAGGGAATAATCAATCATTTCTATCAAGTTAGCAAAGATTATTTGAGTACTAACTGCAGAAAATAGCTTAAACTACTCCAATTTCAAATGCTTTTTCTATACATTATGACAGGAAGCACAGAACCCCCTTACTTCCACCCACACCGTCCTATGATTAGAAGACTCAAAACTCTAGTAGACACCTATGGTCTCATTATATATTTTGTAACTGAAAGGTTCCCTGTGGCAGTTTTGCAATACGTTGCATCCCAACCTTTTGGCTCGGTGCTCATGGAAATGAAGATATATCTTACAGCTTCCAGAATCCGCCGGGTGAGGATCTTGTTCTTGCGTTTTAATATTTCACAAAACTGGCAGGTGTGTATCCTATAGAAAATGTAAATGCAAACCAAGAAGCCTGCTCCGTCTGAACAAAGTAAAGCCTGCAGAACTAAACGAACTATTACTTAACGTGACAATGTTTGTGCTGCGCTGGTAATTTGTGCTTTGTTTGAACAACACCATTGCTCAGTGATATTTGAGTCGTATTGGCAGAAGGAAAAATTCTTTTATTTTTATTTGTCGCTCAAGTCCTGAAGTTCACAATGGTAAACTAAAGTAATCCAGTGATGGCAAAAACAAAGGCACAAGGAAGTGGGGCTTTGAGTTCATCAGAAATTCTCCTTAGTTGAAGGAAAAGCGTACTGTAGTACTCACAGAATAAAAGCTGAGCTAGGTATAGTACTGCTGTTGATCAGCAAGACAGGACAGCTAATATACTGAGTCTGAATCTGGTCTCTACTGCCTCTCCAAGAAAGTCATTCCCATTACATAAGCTAGCGTATGCACATCATTCTATTACTCCATTACACACACTTTACAGAGTCTTAATGTTTCCACAATGTGCCAGATGATACCAGTGTTCTTGTTTTCTTCACCAGCGCATTTGTTTACTTATCCTGTATTTGAAATCCCCAAGTTTAAATAACTTGGCTTGACCATATCTAACTTCATTGAGTTTACTCAGAGCTAAAGCAGGGATTTTTTTCATTGGCACATGGGAAAAGTCCATTAAATTTATATTAATATTATACAAAAAAGTATGTGTAAAAATACACTCTTAAATATACTCTCAAATACACTCTCTCTGTAAATACTCCCTCTCTCTCTCTCCATATACATGGATATTTATACACATACACACAAAAGGCAGCTAAGAGTATCAGCCAAAATACAATTCCCACTCTAACAATACGTGAAACTTTGAAGCTAGGATGGACTATTGTCTGAAGCAGTCCATGCATGCACATGGTTACTAATTACCGCCTCTTGATGAGGAAAAGAAGACAATGAAAGTAAAAACATAAGATCAAATAATATATAAAATAATTTGTACATAAAATTATAGGATATTAGTTAATATTACAGGAGATTATGTAATAATTCAATGCATCTATGAGGAATGAAGAAAAATTTATGAATCTCTTTGGTTTAAGTGTTTCGTACAGTACAAACTTTTTTCTGTAACTAGCATACCTGCCTCTAGCATGCTTGTAAAAAACAGAGCAAAGAAAAAAGAAACGGCCCTTTGCTGTTCCTGAAAAGTCCGGCTTTTTGAGACCCCCAGAAGAAACGAATTCCCAAATCTGTGATCTCAGCTGGAATGTGGCTTTATGAAGTTTATAGCTACATTATATTAGGCCAGTCACCATATGAGGTCACTTTTGAAGAGAGGAGGTCTCTCAAACAGAGGACTTCAGCAATGCTGTTACATGAAAAATAACTGTAGATACAGGTTAAATTGTAACTTGAAAACTCAGCCATGCATTGGAAATGTATGGGAGTAACCGAACGATCTGGAAAACTCCTGCGGTAATCCAGTGAAAACTGCAGGCTGCAATGCAGCTTGCCCACAGGGATGCAGAGCGCACACAGCTGGCTCAGCAACATCTGCCTGGAGGTGCATGTGCCTTGCTGGCCCCGGGAACGAGCCTGTGCGGGCGGTGGCTTCCCATCCCAAGCACACAGCACCAAGCCATCGTAGCAAGCTGCTGGTGAGGGGCCTTTGGGAAAGCTGTGAGATGCCCTCATCTCCCATTCTTTACACTGAGAAGTCTGACTTAAGCATGTCAGGGAGATGTCATGATGATGTCAGTGGCACTGCGGCAGGTTACTGTTTCCACAACTCTTGCGTGAATTACCCGTGACACAAACTTTTCTTCTTTTCAATTATAGTACTCAGAGCAATGCTTAATTTCGTGTTCTCATTCATGCTCTGGCATATAGGAAGAATTCCACAATAATGGTTTAAATACAGAGCAGACAGAGAGAGAGAAGTAAACAGAGCTGAATTTAAAAGATGGTGTAATTTTGTAATAAATTGGTTGAAGAGTTTAGGGGACACTTGTTAAAGTTCTGAAACTGGCAAGTCTATAATGGTATTAGCTTTTAAAAAAGCATTTAAAGCCTAAATGATCACTGCCAAATACTCTCTGTAAGTCATGGAGAAATGCCTACCATTTATGGGTAATTACTCATTACCACCCATTTCTAAAAGCAGTGGCAGGAGGTGAGACATGAATTGTGCAGTGTTTCATTACATAAGGACACACTGGGTCTTTTTTTGGAACGTAACCTGCCAAAATCTAAAAGAATATATCTTATTAATAAATGATGCTTTCTCAAAGGCACTTTGCATTTCACAGAATAGAGGACAACAGCTAGAAAGGGTAAGACGACTTCTAAAGCTGGAATGATGAATATGACGGTTTCCTTCCTGCCAGGTCTGCATTACTCTGCAGCCCCACGGTGCAATGACTTGAACTTTAGGGCTATATACTGCATGATCTGAAACTTGAAAGGGATGGAGACTTTGCTGCTGACACCTGCTGATGACCAGGGAGGGGTTCCCGAATCCCGGCGTGTTTAGAGACTTGCTGAATCCTAGACCAGTGTCCCAAAGGAGCTGTGTCATTCCTCACAGCAATCACAGCTAGATAACAGAGATGGGAGAGATGTATAGTCTGTTACAAAAATATTTGTTAGGCTGGCTTCATGCCTTGAAGTTGTGGGTGAATAGAATGTTATTATTTCTTCGTGCTTCATCATCAATGGACAAGATAACTATGGCTGCTAGGACTCATGACAGCTTAGCTCGTTCTCACACTCTCTGTAACTCATATGTAAAACTCTAGTTTTGTGCAAACCTTGAATTCCAGAGGCAGAGCTCTGCCCTTCTAGACTACCAGCCCAAAGCTCCAGAGGAGAAACCTCCATGCTTTGCCATGTGACCATAATAAATAGCTGGGATTAGGAAGCTGAGGAGAAGTGTGATCTAATCATTTCAGCAGGAATGCAACGATGCAGGACATTTATGATGGAGTGATTGTGCTGCTGAAAGCGCCAGGGATAAACAGGAACTCTAATCAGTGTCACAAGAAGGTTAAAAAAGGAAATGTAATTTCTGTAAACCTGGGGAATCAAATAGTACATCAGCATATCCAATACGAGAGTGATTTCACATATGAGAAATAAGAAAGGCTGCCTATTACAGAGTGTTAGTCACAGAATCTTCGGACATAATTGCATGAAGTGGGTAGGAAAGCTGAAAGTCTGATGCCTATACAGAGTCATTTCTCGCTTACGGGAAAAGGGCAAGACTCAACACAATGCATATCAATTAATTAAAAATTGGAGTAACCTTCAGGAAAACTGCCTGTTCGAACAGCTAAATGTGCAGTAAGCTGTATGGGATGGACACAAATGTAGCAGTCTTGAAACCAGAAAAGCTGTAGGGCTTTAATGACATGACCACGCTGACACAACCTATACCCAGCACGTCCGGGCGATGGGTAATTCCCGGCGGTGCCACAGCCAGCGGCGGCTGAGCGACTGGGTAACAGCACTTTGGGAAAGGCAGGGGAAGGAACAAAGCTCTGGATCACCTCAGTGGGTAAGGTTTAAGCTGGGATCCCGACTGCCGTTCCCTCCAAGGAACCAGGGCCGAGCACTGCAGTGATTACCGTCACGAGCCGGCCCGGGCACAGAAGCAGCTGTGACAAGCGCCCTGGTGATATGGGACTCGTCACGAGACAGAGACTGGCAGGGCAGGCGTCACGGAGAACAGCTTTGACAGGGCGCTCTGATAAGGGTCTGCCTATGTAATGACAGAATGACTGCATTTCTCTTAAATAAAAACCTACCCTGTAACCCTGGACTCCCTGATTACAAGCAGGCATCCCCCAAGCCCAGCTAGGGGTCAGGGGGTGCCAAGAGGGGGCTCAAGCCAGCAGGGGGTTGTTTAAGTGGGAGCTTTAGCAACGGAATCTGGTCCTTTTCCCCACCAAGTACATTTACCGGTTGAAGAATTTTTAATTTGAAGGATTATAATTTTTAAACTACCCCACATGAATGACAGCTGTGACCTGAGTTCTCACAGAGCCCACTGTGAATTGTGGGGTAGAGGGATATTTCAGTTTGTTCTGCAACTCTGATAGGCAGGGAGAGGAAAGATTTGGGATAATTCCAATAATATAATGTCTCCACTATGGGAAGTATATGGCACAATACATCTCTTGGTATGTGATTCCTGATAAATAAAATGAGGGTGGTTATTTTTAATTTAGTATTGCAGCATGTAGGTCGCAGGCAACATAGAGGCTTTGATGCTTAGAGAATATTCACAATATAATTTACCTTTGTTTACTGCAGGACTTTATTTTAGAAAACTGCACAAAATTTTAACCATATATTAAAGTATTACACTAGTCTAGAGTACAAATACTTAAGGATATTAACTAATTAATGCTGTAACTGTTTTTGAGACAGGAATGCTGCAATTTAAAATGGTAACAAAATAAGAATGATATTTTTAACCTGTGAAATCTCTTAACACCAGTTGTCTCAACTGTCTTAACTGAAAATGTGTGTGGCAATCTCCTCTCGTCTTCACGTTTCATACCGCTGCTCATCTTTGTATCCTATGTCGCTACAAGCAAGTCCTGCCTGTTCTAAAGGCAACTGCTGTATCTTCCCAAGTCAAACACCAAAGCTGCTATGAATTTCACTTAATTAGTACCCTCCTTTGAATTTTTATATTTTTTATTTTCTTAGGTCTTGTTTGGGTGGTTTTTTTTTTCAGTCCCCAATATCTGGGCAGATGTTTTTGTCTGAGTGAAATCCCTCAGTAGGCTCCACGTAGTCCAGGGGACAAGGTACAAATCAGTTCTCAGGATTTTCAACATATTCTAACTCATCATTCTGAAGCCTTGGTGAAAATGTTGGTTTTTTCTATCCTGTATTACTGGTTAGGAATACAACCTTACTCCCACTTGTGAATTTCTTGGAGAAAGTAAATAGCATTCCCTATTAATGTCCTGAAAAATAATTTGATGTCAAGGGATTTTTATGCTTGCTTTTCCCTTTCTTATTACAGAAGTTTACTGTATCACCACGTCGACAGGGGAGAAAAACAAACCAATCCCCCCCAAACCCTGGAGTATTTTTAGGAGATCTAGAAAGCAATGTTACACATGAAAAAACAATCTTGCAGTAATATTTAATTGCCTACATCCTGTCTTTCTGCTGTCATGAGTTGGACTGCACCAGCTAAATTCAGGGTAGAACGTGGCCCATTACACTTAACTTGTCTACGCTGCTTTTTTTTTTTTTTTTTTTTTTTTTTTTTTGGAAAATTCTCACATGTCCTCGATAATTAATTCTCAGATCTAAATACTGGATAACAGCACATTTCAGAAATTAGGATAAAAAAAAATAAACTAGTTGTCAACAACATGCCGAGTAATTCAATAGTACTGGAATATCCCAAGGGTGGATATGAATAAACAATTCATGAAGAGCTGGTAAATTACATTTCAGCTTCTGTTTATTGCAAAACTAGATACTAGTCAAATACTTAGCTCTATTGAATAAAGATAGCCCATTGGGCTTAGAATAAAGAGCATTTCTTAAGAGTTTTTCTCCTATATTTATTTTGTGCAGGATAGGTTTAGGTTTTTAAGCAGTCTTGAACACAAACAGATGAGATTATATCAGACAAGGTCAAAGAGGAAATCTGATGGCCTGCAGCAAGCTGGGTTAGTCCTTAATTCTTTCATAGTGAACACAAAAAAAAATAACAAACTAAAAAGAATATGTCTTTTAGTTTTTAAACCAGTTTTTAAGATAACATGAAAACCGAATACAGTTTAAAATATCTTCATGGTACATTTAGAAGCACTCACAACATTAGATGTCTAGCAGATGAACCAGTAGCATGGGTTTCCTCTAAGATCACAGTTCATGTTCATCCTGTAACCCTAAACAAAATTAACCCTTTGAAGTCAGTCTTTATAGCAAATCAAGGCAGAAGAGAAGGTCACCAAAGGTGTGAAATTGCTAGCAAAGAATCATAGAATAATTTAGGGTGGTAGGGACTTCTGCTGGCCAGCTGGGAAAGACAACCTTTCAAAACAGAAACAATTTTGAAGTTGAATCTAACTTTGAAGCTGGATCAGGTTGCTCAGAGCTTTATCTGGTCGTGTTTTTCATACCTCTAAGGACGGAGATCATGACACATCTCTATGCAACTTGTTCTAATGTTTGACCACCCTCATCATGAACGATTTTCCTAACACCTATTCAGAACTTCCCTTACTGCAGCCCGAGCCCTGTTTCTTCTGTTGCTTACCAACACAAAAGCCTCTACTACCCTGTCTCAGGTAACATCACTGATTTATATAATGCCAGGACAGAACCACTTAGAAAACTGAGAGCTGTGGGAATTTTCTCTACCTGTATGGTAGTGGTGAAAAATCCCTTAAACTGGAAAAATACCAAATCTTCTGCTACTGGGTCAGACTGCAAGATTCACCTGCTTTTGTTGAGGAATATTCTCCAGTGAAATCATCCTCCTTTCACTGGGGAGTAGAGAACATCAGGAAAAGAAAGAAAATGCAGCAGAAAGGTCAGATGAAAGAGAAAACCCTAATAAGCTGCAGCCTTTACCAGTGTAAACGGAAGAATCCATTTTAGTATTATAGTGCTCATTCGTATATGTTAAGAGCGGTACGACCAGGAACAACTTGCTGCATGATATATGCCAAAGAACCTCATTGTAAAACTGGGATTTTTATTTACACACACATATTTACAAGCCTCATTTGTTCTGCAGAATTGCAGTTTGATAACTTCATCAGGACAACTCTGAAATCCATTGTTAATTGCCTTAAACATTATTTATTCCCAAAAATACCAGTTCCAATGAATCTGCTAGTTTATTCCTCAACAGTAGTGGTGGCGAATCAGTCTCTACACTCTTAAGGTGTTTTCCCAGCTAATTGCGCAGTGTCCAATAAAATTAAGGAGTTTTCCACTGCTTTTACTTTTTGGATATAGTTCGGCATCAAGGGCGAGATTCGTTTGTGGGAGAGGCCCCAGGACTGCTGAAATGTCAGGACCATAAAAGCTGGATGCTCTTAGTCTTTAGGGAAGTATTATGAAGGAAAGCTAATAAGCACCTTGCTATCCTTCTCATGCCAATAGGAATGTGCTTTGGGGCAGTTTAGGAGAAAAGTTTGAGAGTGAATGGAACAAAAATACTGCAAGGTGAAATGGGGAACAAGCTTCTGGGGTGCTTAATCAAACCATTGCAGTATTCACTTTTTTAGACTTGGGAAGAGAGGTGAGGTGGGCCTGTGGGATTCTTAGCCAAGAAAATTACCAAGACGAAACTCGTATTGTTAACTACACCACAATGCTGTATGAGGTACCATAAATAACACTGAAGTGACAATCTCTGTAATGAGATTCACCATCATTCTCATCACAAAACCACCTGATTTATTAGTGTGAATTGATACTCCTGCTAGAGGTGTCCTGACAGTCAGATAGTAACTGAAGGCTGTAGGTGATTTTAACAATATTTTCCTCTTCAGATGTTATGTTTGATTTGCTTCTACCTGCTACCATAGTTTATACTGACAGCATTAAAAATGGGTTACTGCACTGTGGTATTTTACAAAGGTTCATGTCACTTCTTGTTACTTCATTTTGTGTTGCAACATGACAGAGCACAGTCTGATATAATGTAGTGTGGCCTCCTATATTAGAAAGGGTCAAACATTTTCTAAACAGTAATATTTACATTGCAATGGATATTAAGGCAGCACTATCAAATTTTATATCAAACCATGGCAGCACATTATTTTCCGATGCTGTTAATTTATGTGGCTCATACACACTTGATTATGCCACTCAATGCCCTGCACCAGAAAATTATTTCTGTAGGGGACACAGTGAAGGAGGCAAAAATGGATTAAAAAAAATAAACAACTGTCTGTCCTTCTAGAAAATGTATAAAAATTATTTTAGATTGGAATTTCCTACACTTGCAGGTGTGTGCACTCTTCTATGGTCTTGATAAAGCACCCAGACAGGACTGTCCTGCACAGTCATGTGGAAACACCCACCTATTTGTGTGTAAGGTAAGGATGCATGTTGCACCAGCCTCTGCAGCTACTTGTATACCTCATTTTAGCTCTGCTTATCCCCTTAGGTCATGAGCAGAAGGAGAGGTTGGCTTTTTCTCTTATAGCAACAAACTCTTCACGGGTACCACCTGTATATGGGTAAAACCCAAGTCGTTCTTTTGCATTTCATTTGATTTCTTCTAGTTTATAGTGATGCAAGTATAGAAGTAGCTCCAATATTTACCTATAGATTTAGTGAATTTGAGATCAAACTAGCCAAACGCTTCTTATCCCAAACAGAGTTTTACTTGCGTTTCTCCTGAATAACATTTTTAAAGGGCAATAAGCGGAAAGTTCAGATGAAATCAAGTGGCAGTTTTCTCTTCTGTTTAAGAGCTCTGGAATTAGAGAAAGTTTTAGCATAGGGGGTCTTGCCTGTACTGCTGCCCTTCCTCACCACAGAGGATCCTCCTGTTATCCCTGCTTTGAGTTCAGCATATTTTGCAAGAATTTCGTATTTCCCATTAAAACTATTGGAAAATAAAGAAAGCGTGTCAGAATACTAAAGGAGAAGAGTGAGTTCTAGTAAAAGCCACAATAAAGGCTGATGTTTAAAAAATTGAAAATATACAAAATCACTATTTATTTGATTGTATAATGTGTATTAGGAAATTAGGATTGAAGGAATGGAAGATCAAATAGCTGTTATTGATAATTTTCACAGAAGCTTATATTAATTATATGGTATATTACTCTGTAAATGACACTGTTGAGACCTGAGTACACACAAATAATCTTACATAGATTATTTCTCTACTTGGTACTGCACAACAGCCTAGAAGCACGAGCTTTCTGAGTGCTGACTACCACTGACAGTTGGCAAAAGTATAACTGTTGGTATAAATTTAAACCAATTTAACTTAAAACAGGTGCAAAAGACTGTTATTTGGGCTTAAGCCAAACTCATTTAAGGTAATTTCAATCAATATGAACTGACTTATGTTAAATTTAATTAAACCAGTCCTAAAAAAAAAAAAAAATAAAAAAAAAATTAAATTGGAAGTGCCTTGATGAGAAGTTGTACAGAATTAACTTAAATTAGGTTTAAAAATTACATATGGTAAATCATGCAACCATCTTTCATAGACAAGTGTCAGAAGTTAAAGAGGTAAGTCAGTAACGTGAGACAGTCTGTGTTCCTAAATGTTGACTGAATCAGAAGGAGTCTGAGCTAGACCTCCAGCTGCAGACCAGGATGGGAACATAAAGCCACTCTGTCCAGTCTCCTCTTCCAGCAGTGGTCTCGCTACAGGGCACAGTAAACAATGGCAGGATCTTTCTTGAAAATTATCCGTCAACTTTTTCTTTTTTTTTTTTTATGAAAAATGGTAATTTCTCAAAATCTTAGTATTTTCAACAAAATATTTACAAAAAATTCAAAGTAGAAACCTGCTTTGACAAAACAATGCTGCTGTTTAACACTAGCCAGCAACTAAGCCCTACACAGCCCCACGCTCGCTTTCCCCACGGCGAGCTGGGGCAGAGAATCAGAAGAGTAAAAGTGAGAAAGCTTGTGGGTTGGGATAAAGACAGTTTAATGGACAGAGCAAAAGCTGTGTGCACAAGCAAAGCAAAACAAGGAATGCATTCCCCACTCCCCATGGCAGGCAGGTGTTCGGCCATCCCCAGGACAACAGGGCTCCATCACGCGTAACGGTTACTTGGGAAGACAAACGCCATTGCTCCAGACGTCCCTCCCTTCATCCTTCTTCCCCCAGCTTTACATACTGAGCATGACATAATATGGTACGGAATACCCCTTTGGTCACTAGGGTCAGCTGTCCTGACTGTGTCCCCTCCCAACTCCTTGTGCACCCCCAGCCTACTCGCTGGCGAGGTGTTGTGAGAGCAGAAAAGGTCCTGACTCTGTCTAAGCACTGCTCAACAGTAACAAAAACATCCCTGTGCTATCAACACTTTTTTCAGCAAAAATTCGAAACACAGCCCCACACCAGTTACTGTGAATAAAATTAGCTCTAGCTCAGCCAAAACCAGTATAAATTATTTTTTGGAAAATTTCAGAATTCAAATTAATTTCCTTTTAAAATATATTTTGACATAGCCTTTTGTTTTCTTCATTTATATTACTGCACTTTACGCCAGCAGTAGTGCCCTACAGTTAGCGATACAGTCAACTACACCATAAGAGTTGAAATATTTTACCTTCAAATGATGAAAGACACATCTGCCACCCAGCACTTATTAAAACATGTTACTTTTTCTGGACTGAAGCATATCCTGTTTAGTTTATGATGGAACATCCTGACGCCTTGACAAACAATAATGAATAACAGGTGCCCTTAAAATGACTTTAAAAGTAAAAACAAGTATTTCAATGACACTATTCGATATTATGTCACATCAAGAGGAGCAGTGAAAAGTATAGCAGACTGCCTGCTCTTTTTGTACAAGTTCATAACAAAAAACCAAAGAATTTCCACGAAACATATGAGTTTCCTTGAAACATCATTTTCCAGGAGAAAGCATTCTGCTGTAAAATTCTTGACTGGCTCTCCTCTCTCATTTCTTTCCATTATATGTACTTAACAACTCTGAGTATCCCCACAACTTGCAAGTGCACTACAAACCAGACACCTGACTCAGTCTCTAATAATAAATAAAAGTCCCAGCAAACTAGGAAAATAAGTTCCCTGCATCCGTATCTTCCATTAAAATACACGGGGATAAAAAATAATCTAATTTGGCCTCAGGAAATAGATATAATTTCTTTATAATCTGATACATTCAACTTCTGATTACTTACCATGGCCTCAAAATACCTCCACACAGCACAGATTTTGATGTGCTGTTCTGTAAAGAACTGTTAAAGGTGGGAGGGTTTCAGCTGCCTGGTAGATACTGATTTCACAGACCCCTCTTGGGCTTGCTGCCATTGCGTGGCACCCACCTGAAGGTGCGTGCATCCTGACTCCAGAAGGCCAGTGGAGATCACAGAGGGACCAACCTCGCTGTTCTGCTCAATTTAGCAACCGCCTTTGAAGGTTAAAGCTACCAACAGAAGGAAAATAATACTCTGTGGCAGAGGAAGAGAGAGAAACAAGGTTTAAGTGAGAACCTTAGGAGCTAAAATCACAGGTAGAGATGCCCAGAGCCAGATACCAGGGAAGCAGGAAGGCACAGGCACGCAGCCAAATAACAGAGTTGGGTCATCGAGCAGGAACAACTGAACTCCACCTTCATCAGAAGAAGAGGTGATAGGGAAAGGTGGGAGAAAACAGCAGCAGATGGGAGGAGGAGGAGGCGTGGAAGAGCAGAAGTGCAATTAACAGTTTTCCAAGTGGTTTAAATGGTTATGAATTAAGAACTACTAAAATTCACAGATAACAACAAACAAGAATTTTCCACCTGTAGGTGCCAAGTGCTCCAAGAGGAGCCACGCGGCATTAACTCCATCTGCAGATAACAAAACTGAGATGCACAAAGGGAAAATAAACCATCCTGCAGGCTGGCTTCAGAGACAGCAACAGTGTCTGAAGGGCAGATACGGCTTCATCCCCAGCCACAGGTCTTGGGTCTATTTTTTCTAAGTTACTAACTGCTTCTATAATTAGAAAAGTACTCTGTGGATAGAAATGCAGGCATGGGAGGGAATTAGACTCTATGAAAAGGGAATCTACGAAGCAATGTGCATCGGAGCTCTGCAGAGCTTGGGAATGCCAGCTTAAGAACCTAAGTTTTCAGGAATGGTTATTCTTACATGGCCTTCTAGACAAACTCGGTGACCTTATCCATTTAAATTAACCGAAGTACATGAACATGAAAGGGGAAGACATTTTTCAAAGGTTCCAAACTCACGTTTTGCACAATTTATAGGGAACAGAAGGTTCTCAAACCCTGAAGATGGTCATTAGCATTTCACAATATTTTAGCATTGAGTATGTAGCCAGGTCGTTTTTAAGTACCAAGAGAAGAACTCTTCAGACCAAACATATTCTAAAGATGTGTGCTAGAAACGCTACAAAACCTTGTCGTTATAGGTGATAAAACGTTAGCTGATGTAATGACATTTGGAAAAAAGTGTGGACAACATTCAAATTCCAGTGGAAAAGTAGACTGACCTTTCATAATGAAAATGACTAACCACATATGAAAAAGAAAAAAAAATATCAGACACGTTTAAGTGTATAGAAGTGAGGAAAGAGGCAGCAGCGTGTCCGGCACTGACTCTTCTAACAGTGAGTCAAAGGACTGTTGTGGATTGCAGGTCTCTCCCTTTTTTCCTACTTTCCTCAGTTACTCATTTTCTTGCTCTATTAAAGAATCCTGTTGGTGAAAGCTTTAAGGTCAGACCTTGATGTGCACTAGAGCCAGTGTTCTAACTCTAGGGTGGAAGAAAAAATCCTTCATTTTCCCTTTTTATGTCTAGTTTTAATTTGACTGGATAGTTTGTTGCACTTTGACTTGCAGTGAGGGTTTCCTATGTGAAGGAGTCGCATCTAAAAGTTAAAAGACTCTAAAAATCAAAGTTTCTATATACTGAACTTCACAGCCTACCTGACCATGCAGGGACCACCCTGCCCTGGATGTAAAGAACAGATGACTACAGAAAACTGTCTCTGGAAGAGCTCTTCTAGCAATGCTTTATTCTAAAATTAATCAACCAGAGGTATCAGCGACTACGTAGAGAAGAAAGAAAAAGATATGCATTGAACTACCAAACCTGTTGTGTGGAACAGCTAAATGGGAAAATCTGTGCATTCCACTAAAACTAGAATGCTGCAAAGATATGAAGAAAGAAAAGCTTTTAATAAGTACTTCATAGTTTCATATCATTGCTCAAAAGAAGACTAAAAAACCCAAAGAGTAACTTTTATATGGTAGATTTTTCAAATCCCACAGTGAACAACTTCCCTTCCTCTTAGTAAGATCTATTCCACACAAACTAATTTCAGCAAAAAAAAAGTAAAAATGTCATTACCCTATGCAGCAACCTCTAAAATAATGACATCTCAACAGTGGTGTGCTGTAACTCAGTGCTTTACATAGCACAACAAAGGCCAAGAATTTACCCCTACACAGATGTCTGTAAATATTATTAAGCACAATAAGCTTGCTTTCAACTCTTCATAGGTTGAAGGTGATATCTAAACTATACAAATTCCATTTTAAAAACTCGTGTCAGATACTACGTTGTATACTGGTGACATCTTTTACCTGCTGTGTATGTGCAGCATGTTATTTGTGAGGTTTTTTGTAAAGCACATGTAATGTTGGCACTTGCTTTCCTGAGAAAGTCTTTCAATCTTTTATTCTCTGTTATGCCAGACATCTCTGCCTGCCTTTAGACTGAAAATAAAGGTCTTGCAATTACAGAAGTTTTGAAAAATTACTGAAGAAAGGAATCGATGACATTTCCAGGAGAAAATACTTCATTGTTTTTTGCACTAGAGAAGTTTCCAAATGCAAGTATTGTTTAATTTAATCTCATAGTATCATGAAACAACTGTTATTGCCACATATGCCCCAATGCATTTAGTTTCCTTTCTATGCAAAAATTCTGCAGGTCATTTCTGTTTGAATGGCCAGTTCTTCATGTGGAAAGAAAGCTCAGACAATGTCTTATTGAATAAAACAGGCTTGTTTCATGATTCATTACACCTCTTTTTGTCCTTATGTGGAAGCCAGCTCCTCTCAGTTCCACACCAAGGCCGAATGCACAATGGACGTTGTGCAGAGCCATAAAAATAATGCTGCAAATTCTCATGCATACAGTAAAATGCTCAATAAAAATAAGAACATCTTGGAAAAGGTACTAATAGTCTCCATTTTAGAACTGATTTTTTCATTCTGCATAAGCTTATTTTTCTTTGTACTTAAACAAAATGACAGATGTTCATAAAAATGATATTAAGGATTCCTTTTGGCACTTCTGTTCAGCATTCTCATTTATTACTCTTCAGGTAATAGAGTATGCAATGTTATTCTTATGAAACCAGGATCATCAAAATTGCCAGGTGTCTGATGTGTGATCATTCCCTCTATATGCAAAGCAAAGTGTTTCCAAATGCATTACTGTAGTGAATTCTCTGCTTACGGCTCAGTTCTTCAGTGTTGTGTACTTTGATTATACACACCTTAACTCTATGAGTTTAATGTCAATAATGTTCAGCCTCCTGTAAGATTGAGCCCTTGAAGAAAGGAAATCCTAATTGTGATTCTTATAGTGAATAGGTTTGTGTTCTTGAGCAAATCTATAAAACTCAGGTTCCAAACTATAAAATCCATTCACATTTTCAAGCTTTAAGAAACAGTCTTTTTTAACAGAAATGCTAGGCTGCAGCTAAAGTTTGCAGAAAAGTTGGTGGGAATGATAGCAGTCTAAATATGAAGCCAGGCACTTAAATTAAGATGCCTGGAATTGGTGCTGCTTGTGCAGTCTTTTGCCTATGAATGATTTACATTGTTCCTCTTCCTCCATTTACCCCTCCTCCCTACCAAAAAAAAAAAACCACCAAAAAAACCAACCCCCCTCCCCCCCAAAAAAACCCACAAAACCCCAAAGAAAACGGCTCAAAAAGGCTCAGATCCATTCATTTCACACAGTGGACCTCCGTATGGATAGATCAGGTTATGGTGTGAAAGATAGCTGCAAGCAGGATAGAAAAGTTGAGAAACATGTGGTAAAGCAGGCAGTTGATAGCTAAAACCCACTCTATATCCACATCGCATATGCATGGTACATATCCATGTCACACCTCCTTTATGAAGCTAGCAAGTAAATTTTCACGGTTGGTAGAAGAATAGGACAATCTGACAGGAGCTTTACAGAATTCAGTAGCAGCATAAGAAAGGGGACTCTCAGGGGACTCCTTCCAGCCTCTGAAACACCATTTGCTCTACTAGGGAAACCCTCTGTGTGCTTCTCCACTTTTTCTGCCTTCTGCTGCATCCAATCTAGCTAGTTCCTTTCCCGTTTCGCTTCTTGTCCCTGCCTCAGTCTTGTCACCTACACAGTCTGCAGCCTTCACCTTCTTATTCCCCTTCCCCACATACCCTCATTTTGGTCACCTTGTGCAAGCAATCCCAACGCTTCAGCAGGCTCAGCCCCTGACCTCCAGGGTCGTGCCACCTCCATTTCAACTCCCCCTTTCTCACTGTACCTTCAGAGCATCTCTGTCCCTACCTTTCTGTCCTCTGGACACCTCATATTCCCCATTTCTGATGGCTCCACCTCAAAGAAAACCACTAGCAATAAAATACTTTATAAATTCATGTATCCTTTAACTTTTTATGTGTGAAAGAGAATGATGTTTAGTTGATGTGAATCTGTGTCTTTATAAAAATTTCAAGTGCCATTGTATATTTACAATATTTTTAGCTCAGCTACAGTCTCCTTTCTTATAGAAAAAAGTGTTCCTAATGACTTCAGTGCCACTATGAGGATCACATTTATTGGCATATTTCTGGTTTTGGATAAACTACTTTTATCGCTGTAGCTACAGGGCAGTTAAATGGTAACGGATTTACTAATCGCTGCTTTAAGAGGGATAAATCTGTTTACCTCCCAAATAATAGAGAGATCCTGCCTCCAGCTACTTACTTCTCCTTCTTGTCTAAAAGTTTTTACCCCTTCACTAAGAAATGAGCAAGAATTTGTTAAAACAAAGGAGTTTGAGAGATGTACCACAGCAATGAGGAGTACTAGGGAAATTGGGAGCGGAGAAAGAGAAATCGCTGAAGGTGAATCAGAAAGAAACTCCACTAATGGCAAAACTAGTTAGAAAATTTTAATGTTCCTATATTTGTTCCTACCATCTCCAGGAAGGTTTTTATCCCTTCATTGAAGCCACTTTAGAAATCGACTAATTACATGATCAGAGACTGAGTGAGAAAGCATGAAATGAAGTAGAGGACAGAAAAAAAAAGCAATGTAATGAAAAAATTATACCTACGTTCTAGAAGATTACTATTGTAAGATGATTACTATTGTAATACAAGTCCAAATTAACAAAACTACTTAGGAGTAGCATGGCTTCTCCCTCCACCCTCCCCAGCCCAACATAATATAAAAAAATAAAACCCCCACAAAAGTAGAAAATACAAAACTAGATCTCTAATAAGTATCTCCTAGACTTGTGTAAAAGAGAGACTCGTACAAGGATTATGAAACAGACATTGCTGAAGAAAAGCTCCCTCTCCATAGTGCAGCAGTTTAAATCCATGTGCCAAAATATGTGGGTGAAACTGTTTTTTTTCCACAGGCAGTATTTTTAAGACAATGCAAGCATAACAACTTTTCTCCTCTGAATTCATATTTTGATTAAATAAAAAAAAATCACTCCAGTTTTCCATTTAATTCGACCTGAAACAAAGATCTGCTGCGAGTTTCATCACAAATACAGCACAAAAGTTATAAAAGCAACTCCCGAAAGCATTTTACCATCAGAAGTATCAGAAAACTCTAATTATAGTCTACATAATTTCTCTATCTACGTTATATATACAAACACAAATCTCACAGTAATCTGCAAGTAGTCTCCCAAATCAGTACTTCAAATAATATTAAAACAAACAAACAGAAAAATTTAGATAAATGCTGCAAATCTTCAGACTGTAGTTGCTCAAGAAGATAAATTAGATACCATTATTGGAGAACTTTGAAAACCTCAGGTGATAAAAATTAAGAAGTTAAAAGTGTTATGTATCAGGATGCCTGATATTAATCCTAAAAATATTACTTGTGAATTATATGGACAAAATTCTGCACGTATCCCCTAACACATTCAAGGTTATGGTTGGACATGCTCTGTATTATTTTTTCAGTATGAAACTTGCAAAGCCAGTGACCCAGTAAATGAGCAGAACATTTGGATGGTTATGGAAGACCTGAGCAGTAGGTGCAAAGCAAAATCAGTCACCCAAAGGTGCACAACTCATCTCTGCAGTGATGAAAAACCTCCAAGACCTACAGACAGGAAATGTGGTTTGGTTGTTTTCCTCTCTTGCTGTTACTGGTATCTCTCAGCTGCAAATTGGAGTATAGCTAAGTAAAGGATTTAATCTCAGGCCAAATACTATTTTATACGTAATTCACCTTTGGCCACCACTGAAGTCATGAAAAATATGTTTCTTCATTCAAAAGGCATAAAATTAAGCAATTAAAAGTGACTCCAACATTTCTTGCACTTTAATCTCCACATCATCCATCACCAGTCTCATTTATTTTATGAAAAAAGTATGTTCTTCCTTCATTGTTTACATATTCTTGTTGTTACCACGTTTAACCTAGTGAAGTAATATAGCTTTTTTTTTTTTCACTCCGTGTCAGATAACATTGCGTAATCAAACTCTGGTTTTGGCAAGAAATCAGTTTTCTTGTAAGGGTGTAAGCTTATCAAGGGTAGCTGTTGCAGTGTTGCCCTTGCCTGTTTTATGAGCATTAATTATCATCAGTATGAGGGAAGAGAAGTACAGCAGAGTTCCCTTGCTTTGGGAGGTCTATCCCCTATAATTACTTAAAGTCACATCAAGCTTGAAGGGCAAATTTTGCATGTAACAGTCATGGGGAAATATTACAAATTGTTCCCCACTTTACAGATGGTGTCCCTCATGAGGTTATTACAGTGTAAACCTGAAAAATCAGAGGTTAAAATAAAACCCTTCCCCGCTGGACCGAAAACAGCTTAAGACCAAAATAACCTATTTGACTTTTGTCATTCCATATGAAAGAACTTCCTTTCTTTCCACAATTTTATACTCCTCTAGTTCTTTTACTAGTCACAAGGTAGATTTCAGTGTCAATCTACCAGTTTTACAAGCTGATTGATGCCAAACTCTGTGCCAACTGCTACCCGGGGAGTTACAGTTTACTCCTTCTCAGCAGCAAAGCGTGAATTTAAGGGCTGTGGTACTGTGTCAGCAGTGGTGCAGAAGTCTTCCAAGCGTTCCAAAGCACATACAGTGGGAAGAATACAATATGATGTCCCAGGTGAGGAACAAGAGAAGGTGTGGAAATCTCTTGGGTATACCCTGGGTGGGGTGGAGATTAGACTAGAGGGCTCTAAGTCTTTTTGTGGCTGGATTCATGCCTCTCCACATCAAAATCGATTATTTTGTGATGACTAGATACACTGAGGATATGGTCAGCTTGCTGTGTTTTGACGAATTCCTAGACTTCTGTTTCTAAATTTTGCTTCATTACATAAGCTTCACCTCCCAGCAAGTGTCATACTTCTGATGCTTTTGGGAGTGGTTTGGTTCTTCCTCCCTATTTCTGAGGTGGGAAGAAGGATGTAGCAATTAATTACCTTGCAAACACACGATCATCTCTGGTCATCTATCATCTATGTAGTGTTTCTACTGTATCATGGTTAACTTAAGTCAGCAGACACATGGGTCTGTCATCCATCTCTGTAACACATCTCTACAGCAAGATGCCTTTGGGAGAAGATGTACGTAAAGCAGACTTTTTGTCTGAAGGCATTAAAATCACTCATAAAGCCTAGCTTTTTTACTCATGAGCTGCGCTGATTCCTGTGCATTACAGCCCTCACAATGAACAAAACCAGGAGAGTGAGAGTGGAGTTCGGCAGTGGTTACGCTCTGCAGAAAGTTCATAGCCCACAGCATCTGCACATAAATAACGGGCCATAATGGTTGAAGGCAAACTGTGTCCATTTGGGAATTTCAGAGTAAATTGCATCCTGGGACAGGGCTCTGACAAGCACTCATTGCACTCAGGACTTGAGGACAAAATCTCGGTACCTTGGGCATAGGAGAAGGTCACTCAGCCTGCAGCTTGAACTCTGATGCATTTTCATTCTCCTGCACATTACGAGCAGCCCTTGCTATAACTAGGGGTACATGCTGGTATGTTGACCTTGATTCTTTTATTTTCCAAGCTATGTAGCACATTAGTAGAGGAAAGCTAATGCAATTGGCATCAAAGCACTTACATGCTGTCTGATGGGCTGGCGAGCCGCCAAGCCTCTAATCCACCATGTGACTGACAGGACTTCAGTCCCCAGGAGAAAGTGATTTTTAACAGAGTTTTCTATTTCTCTGAAGTTATCAGCAGTTTCATTCAGATCATACAGATCAAATGCCTTCAAGGTAAGTGATTATTTAAGGAATTATTTTCAATGAGAGCCTCTGGTCCTAGTGTTCGTTCTGACAGTAGTTGGAAGGAAAAAAACATACTTCAGTTCTCTGATGTTGAGCTTTTTTGTACCAGCTAGTGCCAGATGAGGCTTATGCTACACACGCACGCAAAAGAGTAGTTCGGGCTCTTTATATATATATATTTAAAAAAAAAAAAAAAACAAATCAAAAAAACAACATGAAGACAAAAAGCAAAATTCAGAGCTAAATATGGTAGTCATGCTAGGGGGTCACCCTAGCAGATGAAGCCAAATCAATATATATATAAAAAAAAATAAGCTTATAACCTTACACTGCAGTTTAAAATATCAGCATGCATTACAGCTACATCCATGGTGTTTGCCTACCAAGTGCTCAGACGGGAAGGAAGGAGAAGGAAGCCCGGACTCAGCAAAGCACTGCAGCATGTACTAACTTTCCTCGTAAAAAGTGTTCTGAAGTAATAAAATTAAATCACCTCAATGGCTTGTAATAGGACTTTAACTTGGCTAAAGCTTTGAGGTAAATCTGCCTAGACCTTTTCCTTACAGTGAGTTCACAAAAAAGACAGTCAGTCTCTTAAAATTAAAAAGGCCAAATATCATTAGAATAAGAACCAGAATAATTAACTCTTTAGGACAGAGAAAAGTCAAAGTGATTAGAGAGAAAATGCATGAAAAGTGGATTTAGGAGAGAAATCCCCCTTCTTCCTCTGCCCTTCAAGGCTGTTCCTCTTACCCAAGCCTGGTGTGTCAATCCCTCTGTAGCTTTTCGGATTATGGCAAGCACTGTTCTGCCCCTAAACTTCAGACAAAATTTGCTTTCTGACACCCAGAGGCCTGGGAGGTGCCTCTTCCCTGTCCCGCTCAGCATCTTTCTGGTTTCCCTGTGCTGTAGAGTCTCTCCTCGCTCACAGTCTTCGTGCTCTCATCCTCTTTGCTGTCTTTTCACATCCCTCCAGGGCACAGATGGAACTCTGGAGCAGTAGCATCCCCTGCCTTACCCCACATATTGCACAAGCTGAACGAAGAAGCTAGACAAGCTGCCATGAGGCCTACATCCAGGAATCCTCATATGCTTTGGTGGCCAAAATATCTCAGCGAAGCATACACAGTGCATCCATAAATCTTGATCCAGGACCTGTAAGGAGTGATGCTCTTGTTTAAATCTATGCCCCTCAGAAGCCCCATCGATTTCGAGAGGATGACTTGGGCATGTGAAGTAAAGCACATACATTTTGCAGGCTGTAGGTTTAGCTTTCATAGGAAGTGATAAAGGAGATTTACAGCATTGCTTTTTCACCCGGGTTTTTACCCCATTTGTCCAGCTGGGTAGAAAAATGACCAAAGTTAGCCAGTAACTATGGTGAGTGTCTGAATAGGATTTCACTGCGCAGGAATACGAACAAGGTAAAAACTATTTGAAGCTCTCATATTTACAACGAGTTTATGCTCCTTTCCTTTCTTTTTAATGTCCCAACCAAGTCAGTTTGGTCTCCCAAACAAGACAATGATCCTCTTAGACCAAGCATTGAAGAAATGCCTAATGAATGACAAACCTTGCCAAAATACCTTGCAACTTCAATATGAGATACAAATAAACACAATTACACACCCTTTCCTCCCAGTTCCACAAAAACAATCCATCTGAAATTCTGTATTTGCATCGAATTGGTTTTGCTCATTTTTGCTACACAGTAGTGACTAAATAATTAGGCAAAAATCTGGTTAAAATTCTCTGAGCAACCTTAATTTATCTACATTGCAGTTATCTTGTCTTCTAATTTACTAGTTGAGCTTTTTAATATATACTTTACAAAGTCTGAAATTCAGTGCAAGAGAATCAATTTTGGTATGAGAGATTCAGCCAAGGCATTTGTTAGGGTTGGGGTTTTTTGAATGATTAAATACTTAGCGTAATCTGCCATCAAATTATTTTTGGAGTTTAACACGATTTCTAATTCTGCTATGCACTTTGAAGCATACAAAAGATCTTATACGAATCAATATATGATCCTATTGATTTTATTCATGTTTAAATATTATGGGGGGGGGAGGGCGGAAAAAAGGTGGACTGATATCTGCTTTTCCATTCTAGAAAATAACGCGGCTTCAAAAATTGATTGGAAATAAATAAAAGCTAGCCTCAGGTGCACATTTTATATTCCCAGAGATGGTTTTGAAACATAATAAATTATTGGAACACAGAGGCTTTGCATCCAGCAAATTAAGCCAAAAAGGCCTCCAAGGCCAATACCACTTATGCTCTGCACATTACTGCCAAAGATAAAGCATTCATTAAGGCTACGTACTAAAGATAACACAAACATGTGCAATATCAAGAAGGGTTGGGTCTTTGGGAAAGAAGAGAAATGATCTATTTCCATTTCTTTAGCATACGTGGTAAACCGCTTTTAGATATTGCTTTCACAACTCACACAAATCAATAGTCTCCATTTAAAATGTATAGACTGCATAAATACACTCAAAAGACCAGGGAGAATGTACTATCTGAACTCAAATCCAAGGTCAGATAATCTCAGCTGAATGGATCTGGAAAAATTCCAGTCCCTATGAATGAAATGCTAATAAATTGCATTGCAGAATGCACCATGTACAGAGAATGCTAACTTCTTTCTTCCTTAAACACAAATTGGATCCATTTCACATCTAATATTCCACAAAGAATATTCTAAAAAGAACAATTTGTTTTCTAATACGCCTAATAGAATGTGATTTAAGACCCTAAACACAAATTGGTCAGCATGCTCAAGATGTGTCTCTCTGCAAACAGTGAGAACTTGTTATAAAAAGATTTTTTGCTTCAACTGAAGCAAAAATTAGCTGAGTAAGTCCTCCTTGCAAAGTGCATAAAACCATGTATCCAGATGGCAGTGAACTTGACATTAAATGAATTTAAAATTTAAGGGGAAAATAACATGTTTTATACGTCTAATAATTTATAAAGAAAAGGACACGAGTTTAAATTTTCCTTTCTGTGACAAACTGTAATTGTTCCTTTGACACAGTCTAGTTTATAGTTGCAATGAATGTAGCATCAGAAAAATAGACCTGAAGAGCTCAGTTAAGTATTTATAGACCTACTAGAATTATCTATATTCTGCTTTAAAATTTTGGAGTATATACACATTAAATTGTAACTTTATAACCTTTTCAGTCTAGTGAGTAAGGTTTTAAGCTGTCACTCACAGACTGATCTTTTTTATTACTTCAATTCCTTCAAGTACTGGAAATGGAAATGCTTGGCATTGTTTACAGCCAAAACTGACTTGCAGTCTTCAGTAGTTATGAGATCTAAATTGAACAGCAGGACAATGTCAACTGAACCCAGTGATCTAGGATTTGGGGCAAAAAAAATAACACAAGCACATAAAGAAACACGTTCCCAGTTATCAGGAAGAACAGATATGGAAACTAAAAATGAGGGACATTGTCTGAAATACAGTGAAACAAGTGGAAAGACTTTTGGCTCCTTAAACAGCCTTTGGTTTAGGGCTGTATCCTACCTTCACATGGCGCTGGTTAGCCTTAGTGATGGCTTATCTAGGAGTTAAGGGAAAGCCCCTATAAATCTAAAGTAAAAATCAGTTCTAAAGTGACGAGTACTTGAAATGAAACTCCTTTTATTTCATATCTGTTCTGACTTGTAAAATTATAGAATGATCACGTACAGCTGCTTTGTGCTTACAATACAATTTAAGCAAAAAATTCACATAATTTAAAACCCATGTACCTTCTTTTTAATTTTTTTTTCACATTTATCACTGTTTGCATATTAGATTACAATATTCTCTTCTAAGAAGTTAGTTCCAAGTGAAGACAAAATCAGAAGTACCTTACTGAATACTGTTAAGGGAATACTGGTTGATAAAAGCCAAAATTATTTTAAAACTATTTTAAAAGCAAAAGTTAGAATTTCTGCAATATTATCTTAGTTCTTCTTATACGGAAGGTGCAACCTAAATAAAGACTGAGTATTAGCTAGTTGAAGCTACCAGTACGATGAAAAGTCTGCTTTTCTGCATTTCTTTTAGCACTAATACAGTTACTCTGCCCGAGCAGTACTGGATTCTGAACAGCACACACCGAAAACTAGAATGTTAAGACATATCACTGAAACACCAGTATGTCAAAAGAATGATTTATAAAGCCACATTTGCACTAGCGTACAATGATATATGTATTTCAATGGATCGGATTTCAGCCAGACTGTCAAAATTCAGTATTCCATTTGAAATAGATGTATTTTGCCAACATCAACAAGAATGCATCAGGGAGTCTTCTCTCCCCCCTGAAGTTCTTAAGTGCTGGACTAAGATAAGCAAAGAAACCAAAGCTGCAGTCCTCTTGCAGCATTGACTCTATCCACCATTTTAAAAAAATGACCCAGGTCTTGTCACCTCTAAAGAAAGCTAATCCATTTAGTTCTTAGAATGCATGTTTACTTATCTCACATAAATACATTATAACAACTTCAGTTTAATAAATGCATGCCACTGTTGTACTTGGATAAGGCCCTTCATTTATTTTGTATTTCTGCACATTTAGACTGAAGAATGCAATTGGATGTTAGTTCTGTGCTTTCTGCGGGGAGTCATACTTGCTATTGTACTCTTCGATATTTTGATTAAAAGTTGCTAATTTTTTTTCCACCTTTGCAGACCAAAGGCTCCCTTACCAAGCTGAGTTGATGCCACTGCACGCTCAAAAATCCATTTCTTTAGAGAAGGCAACCGACTCAGACTGATAACGAACTTTAATTTTGTAACAAAAAATCTAAACCTACACTATGCCGAATTCTAACTTTATGTTTCAGATGACATGGCAACAACGTATTGACCAGTTCCTGTCCAGGCAGAACAGGAGTAAGCAGTTCCCAAACTATATTTGAAAACTCTGCAGGAAGACCTGAACTTAAATCTGTGCTACTTTAAGACCTGACTTAATGAAATGCTGACCAGTGCCAAAGAGTGTCTCAGAGCATTCGATCCCCAGCGGGTCCAGCCCCCTCAGCGAGACATTCATGCCACACCGGAAAATGTCAAACACTTTCAGACTCAGGCACTTGCTCTGCAGTCTCCTCCTACGAGTCGATTAGTTCATCATCATGACAACTGCTGAACTTTTAATGCTCCACAAACATTCTGCAATGATTAAATCAAGGTCGTTGTACTCATATCTGGTTTTGTTCTACACCACAGCAGATGTGAAGGCAGGTTGTATGAGGCAATCGGTTTAAACCACTCTGTCACTTGTCATTTATTTAATCTACTAACCCAAACAAACTAATAGCATAAGAGAGATCCTTAATATAGATTAGAAATATCAGATGTTTTTCTTCATATATGATATGCACTTATGTAATACTTTTAAAGCATAATCACCACAATCTGTAAAAAAATCCTTATAAAAAGAAACGGGATCAAACTACAAGGTATTTTCCTGTGAAGAAAATGTGAAGCTCTTTCAACTACCTCATCTCTGAAACTGTTTTGAGTCCAGACTGAAGGGAGCTGTAGTCTTAAACTTCATTTCTTTATATTAAGCCTGGTATAAGCAATACAGTAATGGAAGTAAACTAAAAAAAAATAAATATTGTTAAAGAAGAAGGGATTTGAGACGAAATGAAGAGCAACCAGTGGATCTTTAAGTGGAGGCAGAGTCAAATAAAGTATAGTAAACAACAGAAATTGATTTAATAGCTTCATATCAAGCTGAATCCATAGTGGAGGGAAGCCAACCAAATGAACATTCAGGTCCAAAGGATACACCCATACATACATGGGAAAGAAACAGCTGGTTCTCACATGCAGCTCTGTCACAAAACACTTCATATACTTTATATATCTCTTTAGTTGCACAGAATTATTTAAATTCATATTCTAATATCTACTGTACTATAGACATAATAATGCAAACATAGAACAGGGTGGAATGAATTGCCTTTCATTTTATCAGGCTAACAATTACAATAGCCAAAACAAAGGCACTAGTGGCCTTCTATACAGGAAGTTTCCCTGGTTCTACATGTCTAATAGGAACATTTACTCACAGAGATACAACAAAGTGCAACAAACGGTGTGGTCTTGCCGCTGTCACCTTTGCGATTCAGATCATCACTTCGAAGAGCCCTGACAAAGCAATTACTCGATATAAAACCACTCTCCTTGATCAAAGGAGTTTTGTAAAGTGTTTACAAATTCTCTCATGAATTACTGCAAAATATGAAGTGAACTCACGGCAATGGATATGTGTATGCCGAACCCTTTCTTGATTTTGCCATTTGGAGCATTCAGCAACTAATATTACAATTAACTTAATCAAAATGGCAGGCCTAAGGTGTTAAGAACCCAAATTATCTATTTTCAATTTCAAATTGCAATTAACATTTTATAATACCAGTAGGTATTATATAAATACCTATCAGTAGGTATTATACAATTATACCAGTAGAGGCCTTCTGCCTCTAAGAAACAGAGCACATGACAGATCGGCTTCGATTTGCTGCAGTGAACAGCAATCACTTCAGACATGGAGCAACGGGGGGCTGCGAGCTAAAGGAATTTCTTCCCCCATAATCCTGCCTGCCGGAAAATAGAATCAAAGTGGCCTCCGACCACTCGCGTGACCATCCAGCAGCGGTCAGTTTGAAGGCTGGGAGAAGAAAGGCACGCCTTTGCTGCCACTGCTTACTGCAAAAGCAAAGCGTTCTCCCACAAGAGATCTTGAGCCCAAACCCCGTCACTTACTCAGTCTCCCTGATTAAGAAAGAGATAACAGAAATAATAATACTGTACATTTGTAAGTGTGGGAGCCATCTGAAGCCCTGGAGAATTTCAGGTTTAATGCAAATCAGCAATTTTGTGCAGCACTGAACGCTGGTGAATGTGGGCTCATTCTTAACATTCCCAGTGTCAGAAGCATTACATTTACTGTCAGGTTTGGATGAGATATGTGCATGTTGATTGAATTAGGCAGATTAGTTACCTCCCGATGGCAAGAAGGAAAAAGAGAAGAAGAATGAGAGCTACCTTGTGCCACGGAACTGGCTGGCACGTACCCAGATACTCCGCGCTCTCAGCAAGATGTTGGATATCAGCAGTTAATAGTGAAAGAGCACAAGTCTGATGCAGCGTAATTCTAGGCAGGACACGTACTCATAAGAGCAGAAACTTTCATTTAGTAAAGCTCAGAATTAGCCAAAGCACCTACAATTGTTGTGAAAACAACTCCAAAATAACTTGAACAATAATGCGCACAACCACAAGCTGCAGAAAGATTTATGAGCATACCAGGCTCAGCCTTATTTTATAGCTGCCATATGAGATTTTATTTCTGGAAAGAAGCAGCATTGATAAAGAGGTTTAATTGTCTGTCAGCATGCCTTATGCTGCAGTTACTTCATTTACTTCAAGCCTGAATTTCATTACTACTTCAATTCTCCAGGTTCCCCTCCATCTCGAGGTGGGTGCTTAATTAGAGCAGCCCTGGTAATGCAAGCAAATACAGCAGACTTTCGCTTTTTTCCTCCCCCTGTCATCCTGACAAATCTAATAGACTATTGATTTTCCATCCTCAAAGAGATCAGGCTCCACTTTTACCATTCAATCATGATATTAGCTGTCCATTAACTCCAATTCCCTGGCCTGACAGCTTGTGGACACCTCCGAGGCTGTTCAATCAGCCAGTCAACACCGAGACAACGACGCAATTACAAACCTCTTCTAGACCATAGCCCAGGTCTTAACCTTCTGCTTTTTCTTGCTTCCTGAAAAGTTTCCATGCCTATTTTTGTATTTCTTAGTTGTCAACTTGATAATACTATTGCTTATTTAATTACTGCGCTTGAAAGGAAATATATTTCTGATTGACAGGATGATTGTATTATTCCCTGGCAAAATCATCGTTTTTAAGTGAAGTTATTTCTTCATCTCTGCTGCACCTGTAATAGCTTGAAACTAAAGGAAGCACTATAAATGTTTAGTATTTTTCAAAGGAAATAAATTTGTCAAATCTCTTGAGTTCTTCACTAACTTCAGTTGTGCAGTTTATCCTGCCATTTCAAAAATCACAGTCAGGAATGATTAGGCCACTAAAGAGATCACTCAGTATTTGGTGAAAAGAAAAGAAGGGTGATAATTTTATGGTTTTCCCTTGCTTATTAGCCAGTCCATTTTAGGAAAATATAAGGAATGCTCAAGAATTCTCTGACAACTGTTCTTCCCTCCAATATTTTGGCATTAAAATGTAAATTTAGCTAAATTACATTATTGATACACTTGTTTTTACATACATTAAACCCCAAACTTTACATACATTAAACCCCAAAATAATTTATTTTTTATTTTTCTTTTTTTAAGCTGCTGGCAATCCTGACAATAACCAGTGCTTATCAACTCATGGTATTTCTGCCAATTGCAAAGTGAAACGCTCGAAGTATTTCACTTTGAGTTTTAATAGCTGGTAACCACTGTGGCATGAATGGCCTCAGTGTGTTATGCACAGCCATGCAATTTGGCATGAAGGCAAGAAAACACTTGTCGCTTATGGGAATATCCTTATATAGATAAAGTGTGTATGGAAAAGTAACCGCTTGTGACAATCTCGTCTATGGGAATGCTGCTTAAATTCTGGAGGTTTGGGTTTTTTTTTGTGTTAGACCAATAGATTGACAAAACCAACCAGCTTTCTATGCTTTTATCTCTAATCACAATGGAAGACACTCATGATATTGCTTAAAACTTTTTATTTGTGAGATTTTATGAGAAATGGGGCATTTTGGTGTTCACTTAAGTTCTCTCTGCCATACTACGTTTGACTCCAATATTTTACAGCTGAAATTCTAACAGGTACCTGAATCCGTATAATTCCACCTGTATAATGCCGCCTTTAATTACTTGATGATTAAATTGCATGGAATTCTCCCGGCATGTACCAGGGGATGCAGTCAAGCAACAGTGATCACTTAGGATAATGTACATAATATGTGTGAAAAGATTTTGGTTCTTTGGTGAGGGGGTGGGCAGGTGTTTCGATGTGAATTATCATTTAACTTTAATGAACAAATGACTGATTTGACACACCTTACTTTGAATACAGACTTTTTTAAAAAAATGAATATTCCGTTTCTCTGGTGACCAGCGATAGAAATTATTACTGGTGATGTTGTTAATAAGAAATCTGAAAAGTTTTTACAGTGCATATTCAATTAACTAGTTTTGTAAGCAGATTTTCTGTTCCATCCCAGAGATCAGGGATGCAACTAATGCCACCAGTTATATCACACTTTATGCATCCTATGATCAAATATTTACCATGTCTTCCGATCTGGCCAAAATAATACACCTCAAAGGACAAATTAATACACCTTAAAGGACAAAGTTCTTGTCCTCTTAATTTATCCCTAGGATTCTTCAAAAAAGAACTTTTAACCTAGCAAAGCAAGTTTCTGTACTGTGATGCAGAAAAATATGAATGGGGAAGAATGGGGGGGCAGGCGCTGATCTCCTCCCTCTGGTGACCAGCGATAGAACCTGAGGGAACGGTGTGGAGCTGCCACAGGGGAGGTTTATGTTACATATAAGGAAAAGGTTCTTCCTCCAGAGGGTGGTGGGTCCCTGGAACAGGCTCCCCAGGGCAGTGGTCACCACCCCGAGCTGGGTTGAGTTCAAGCAACGCCTGAACAACGCGCTCAGTCATCTGCTCTGGTTGGGCTGGTCCTGTGTGGAGCCAGGAGTTGGGCTGATGGTCCTTATGGGTCCCCTTTCCAACTCGGGATGTTCTGTGATTCTATGATACTGTCACAATACTGTTTGTATTCCAATAAGTTGATTTTACCAAGGTATAGAATACTAATTTACACAATAGCTAAACCCTGTGTTTGAACCCTATATTTGACCAGCTGCAAAATTACTGCCATCCCTACATTGCACGGCAGGTCCACTGAGATATTAATAGTAGTAGTAGACTGAACTTAAGATAATCATGTGCTGGCACTACCTACAGTTGGCAAAATTCAAAGACTATATGCAAAATGATGGGAATTAAAACTATTCATCCTCAAATTTTGACATATCTTTCATACCTCACAGCATAGCTGATGGTAAATTGAGGCTATTTAATTTTTATAACATCATCTTATATTCCCACAGATCTCAAAGGATCAGTTGTAAGTAGGTTTGCAAGAGACATACTCTTAAATAAAAGCCAGTGTTTTCAGATATTGCTGATTTGATGTTCAGTCCAGCACTCCGCCCTTATTTATGGGCATTATAGAAAGGCATTGTGTTAAACGAGATTTTCCTCTCCATAATGCAACCAGGCAGGAAATGGGCATGATGCGTCACCTCTGATGACACTGTGCCTACCTGCTCCTGAGAAGAATTTAGCCTCCAAAACATTGCTGTAATATCCTTGGCAAATTAGACAAAGTTTGGCTGTGTAACATATTGAAAATATAAAATATACACTAGTGTAATCTCTCCACAATACTAACAACACAAAGTCTATATTTTATTATTTCCTATATAGATTCTTCTTTGTTCAAGAGACAGATGTAGTTTGAGAAGCCTTAAACTTCCTGAGGAGCAACAGATTTTAAGCCTTTTTCCACCAAACATCTCCAACAACTCCTTCCACAGCTAAAGGCTGAACCTCTGACTTGAATATCTCATGCAATTTTTGGGGTGTGTCGCTGCAGAGGTCTAAGGTTGGCCGACCCAGCAGGCTGCATAATGGTTGATTGTTCCCTTTAATGCAACAAATTTGCCTGATTCACTGATTTTGATTCTTTGTTGCCTGAATGATATAGCCAGTTTAGATAGAAGTGATACGTTGCTTCTGGTGAACAGCTACAGAAGAATTATGGCTGAATTAATAAAGCAATGTCAGAAAGAAATTAAAGTATTAGTTATCAGACATGGAAGGAGGACAGAAGAAATCTGGCACGGAGAAATTAACTTCAACCAGAAACCAGACTTAAGATGAAACTGTTTGGTCTGTTGTATCACTCCAAAACAAGCTTTTATTTTAGTAACTACCAGGCACTTTGCCAGCACCTGACCCTGTCTCATAGGCATGCCTGCGATATCCTTCCTTCTCTCCCCCTCCTCTTTAGTAATTCCCTTCTTACTGATTTCCATTTTGATCTTTAGACCTTTCCGTTCCTTCTTTGGCATCATCTGAAACACTCTTGCTGAAGCTGGGAATCTGAAGTGGTTTCTATAGCTCGGTACAATCAAAGTAATCATAGATGTTTGTTAAACGCTGTGGGGGTTGATTGTAGTTAAGACACTTAACTGTTCCTTCTAAAACAGGAACCAGTTTAATTTTCCTTTTTTGCAATGGTGCATCAATTCAAAGTTCAAGCAAGAAGACCAAGGATTGCATGGTGGCAAAGGAGCTTGGCACAAGGTGGAGAAAGCCTTGGCTTGCTTTCTGACTAAAGACTATGAAATTTAAATATATGAACAGAAAATAAAGGGAAAGATGCCATTAGTTCTGGTATAATTAATGACTTCTTTTTTCTCATTAAATTCTGAATGGATCGCTGAATATAAATTGCCCAGAGACTTAATTTTTTTTTCCAGAAGGACTTATCTTGGGACCAGAGAAAGACTGTGTTGGCCAGACAAAGAAACTCTGCTGATCAGATCTCTGACTAATCCTTCTTTCATAACCATGCAACCTTCAGATCCACTGACACTATCTTTGCTCAGTCTTCAACCAAGACAGAGGATGGTGCCGCCAATGCACTGTTTTATCTCAGACATATTAAACCCGAACATATAAACACAACTTCAGTGAAACTGCTATGATGATGACCTACATATATGGGAACAGATTTTGTAAGGGAGATGTAATTTCAAGCAGTAATGATGTTAACCTGCCAACAAATCTACTCAATATGCAACTCATTCAAATAATTCTAAAAGTTCTTTGATTTATGTAAAAAATAGCCTTATGTACATTTATACGGATTTTAGTATACATTTATAATCAGCCTTCAGCCTGATTCAATAATCTTTATGTGGATTCACGGTGCTTGCTTAAGTAGGCACAAAGTCAACAGGACTACAGAAGTCCTTAAAGACTACCAAAAAGAGCTGAGGTTAAAAAAAAAGCAACAAATCTGAGCCCAGAGAGAAGTCTTCACTGAAAGAAGCAAATGTGTAAAGTTACACTCTCATTGAAAGACTGAAAATTTAAAAGGAGGGACTGTTCTAAATAATACATTCTATATCTAAAAACTTTGCGCATAGTCCTTTTTCATCTGCTGACCTCACCATAGGGAAATTTGCTGTATCTCTTTTAGTACAAATTACATATCTCATTTGCAGCCTTCAAAACTGTTTCATCTGAAGCTTTTTCATCTATTCCCTGTAGGAGGAATTCCTTTAGACCTTTAATTAGGTGGTTTTGCCTTGACCACTGTAGCTTAGATTTAGTTTAGTATTCCAACTCTAAAATGGCCACTTGTGTATTTGCACTCCAGTATTGACCCTACAAATTTGTCTCAGAATTTGTTAAAGCGTCTTAAAGTGTTGGGGTTTTTTCACCTTGTTCCAGTTCACTAGGGATTTTTCCTAAGAAGGCTAATATTCTTTGATGAACCTTGATACTGTTGTCTCAGAACTCACCACTGCTTCTTTTGAATGACATTGAAAAAATTAGTTAACAGAAAGTACAAAGAGTTCACTTCCATCTTCTGCAGTGTGCTATTTCACACATCTCAGTACACATTTCCAAATTAGCATCGCTACAGGTTACAACCACGACTTGTTGATGTGATTTATCTACTGAATATTTCATGTATTTTGATACTATCAATGATAAGATTTGAATTAATTGTTCACAGGCATTATCTCAAAGACAAGCGAATAATTTCATCCTTGTGTGAGTACGCCCAGAGTTAAAATAACAAACCAAAAACCCACCAACAAGTACACAGAAGGTATCTCACATTAGAAGATATCTTCTGATTTCTGGTTTACCTCAGGGTGGAAACTTGGGGTCATATTTTAATGTTGATCCCTAACTTGGGACACTGTTACTTCTTAGTGCACTTTGGTTTGAATTTTCATTTGTATGCAAATAAGTCTCTGATTTATGGCACTAGTAAAGATACTACTCAATGACTCCTATTTTTCAAAATTGCTTTCAGGGTATGTAAAATTAGATAAGCAACAATTTTCTCTGAGCCTGCACTCTAGCAAAACCCAGTAGAGTATTAAAGCATCACCCAGCTTTTTACTCAAAAAATACTTAAGTTTTTATATAAAAATCATGCTTTCAAAAGAGCTTATTTCTTTAAACATATGACAAGGCCAATACTTTAAAAAGCTTGATATCTCTGATTATCTGGTTCTCTGGAATAATAGAAGCTGCCCAGGTTTTTCATTCTCACTTCACTTCTAAAAGACTAAGGGATTTGTCATAATGCTTGAAACTCACACCTGAGTTTTATTGAAGTTCAGTCACTGGTAACAAAACTACACTTACAAACTAAAGGAATTAAATGAAAACAATAAGGAGGAGTAATGGTGTACCGTTCCTCAATAAAAATCACAGTTCAAACTTATTTTTCAACATAACCAATCCAAAGTTGGTTTTATACAGTTTTCTTTCTTATTCTATTCTATTCTTTATGTTAAAGAAAACATTATGACCTAATAAAAAAATACATTTATTGAAGAAACTATAGAGTTAATTTTTATCCATTTAAATAATCATTTTCCATAACACCTCCTGTACCTTTATAAATTACTTGGAAAATGTGCAAACAATCAATGTCTCAGTGGGGTTTTTTCAATATTTAAGTTTGTACTGGCCCCACTACCTATCACAATTAAGTTTCTGGCTGCTTGTTCATTAAAATTAAAGGAAAGAGAAAGGAATAAGGAACAGTAGGGAGGGCAGCACGAAGGCATTTGCTAAGGAATTTTCTGATATTGTCCTTCCATGCTGGAAGAAGCTAGAAGGGGTCTCAGGTCTGCTGGTCTGAAATACTTAATTAGAAATTAAAATAATTTTTTCATGCACATACATGGTGTGATTCACAGAACCTCATTTTATCTGTCACGTTATCTCCAGATGAAGAAATGCTGCCATTAGTTAGATGACTGCGCTTCAGATGAAATGAGTGGGCAATCACTAATTACAGCTCAAGGCTGAATTTTCTCACGGCCACCCTGCTGTACGGGAGGCAGAAGATGGAAACCATGTCGCCATTAAAACTGTCACCATGGCTCCAGTTCTCGTGATTTCTGTGTCCATGGAAGAGCCACAGAGAGGACCAGGAAAACAGCACCTCTGTCCAGCAGAAAATGGGAAATGCAGGAGTGAGAATCTGACCGTCTGAAGCCCTGCAGGTGGGCATCAGTTTCTTTGTTCCTACTATGGATAGCTTTTACCACATCACTCAACAGACTGATACACAGCCCAGATGCGGGAGCTGCATGATCTAATTATGCAGAGCATTATGTTTTGAAATGAGCAATTTATATTGGAAAGTGCAGGCTGAAAATACTTTGATTTCAACATTCTTCTAAATACAAGCCTGTCATTTGTTGTGTATATGGTGTTCCTTTTTATGACAAAGAATTCTTGTACTTAATTTTTAATTTTTTATTCTTTTTGTTCTTTAGGTTTCCCCAGGGCAACAACCAAATTAATATGTTCCTCATGGGAAAACACATGTTGGTAATAACACTGTAGACAAATTAGGTAGATAACCTGGAATCACAGTCAAAAGTAATCAGATCAGTGCTGAGTTCTAGGACAGAAAATGGTAAGTTTTGCTTTCCGTAATATTTCTAAATTAGGTTTCCATGTATGACCTAAAGAAAGCATTACAGAAGACGTTATACAGAGTGCGCTTACCAGTGAAAATAGATTTTCTTTGCTGAATAGAGAAAGAATAAACTTTCAGGTTTAACTTCAAAATCTGCCATTTGAAGTGGGAGGTCTCAAGAGGGGAAGATTTTTCTGAGTTATAAACCAGGTCTAGCACTAGAATATTATAGTTAGGAATGCATAAATGGCACTGTATCTTCACCTCCACCTTTTCCTTTAAACTAGAGTCAGAAACGTGTTTATCTGTTAACCAATGGAGTTTTCACCTTGAGCCATGGATAGCTAAGCCACAGAACAGTAAACCATGCCGTTTCCAGTCAGCCTAAATTTCCTGTGCTCCGTTATAGCCTATTATGCTAGCTGCAACCCCTGAGCCACTCTAAATAAATCTTCCTCTATTTTGTACTTAGATTCTCCAGAAGTCTAAGACAGTTATGCTTTCCCTCCCTTATATATTTACAGCCTGATTCTTCTTTCTTTACAACAGTGTAAATCAAGGGTCACTCCAATGAAATCAGCACATTTGTGCTGATGTAAAAGAGGTATTAGAAATATATCAGGCCCATTGTTCTGATTATGTTAAAAGAAAAATCTGTTGTGGCCAGACATCAGATGAGTACAAAACACCTCCTTCAATATTAGATATTGTTAGCAGTCATTCAAAGTTTGCTGACTATTTCTCTTTTTTACGTTCTTATAAGCTACGTGTAAGCAATATAGACTTCCTTCCCTAACCTTTGAACAGATTGAAAAGGTTTTGTTCACATGAATGTAGTTGCCAAGACAGATACAGAGAAGCAAGCGCACAAAGCAGGAATTAACTCAATGTCTTATTTTATAATTAAGTGCCATCTAACTTGATCCATTTACACAGAGAAGACCATTTCTTAGTCCGAGTGGGTGCTACAAAGATTATGAAGATCTGAATATGGATATTTATAGAAAGAAGATAATTTCTTTCAAGTCCAGAAAAATATGATGGAAGAGAAAGATAAGTCAAATTGAAAGAAGGACAATTGCCAGCCATGCTGGAAAAGTTTTTTGCCATCTACTGGCAAGTCTTCATGGCCATCAAAACCCTCGAGAAACAGGGGTGCCTCAAGCCACATCACACCATCCCACCACCATATAAGACTGCCATTACACTATTTCCAAAACCAGCAGAATAAAAATACCCCACGAACAATTATATTACGTATAAAATAAAGAAACTGTGTTTTATAAAATTGTTTATAACATGGCTGTCTTAGTATATGACACCTTCCAGAGCACCTCTAAACAAGCATTTGGGAAAAGCAATCTGAGTAAATGGTTTTAAAGACAGGTTATTTATTTATTACACAAGACACAACTTCTCACATCATTGCCTCAAGTAAAATGAATGTTGATAATGCTCCCGTCTCTGAAACTGAACACATTTATATTAAAAATGAAGAAAGTACAGTATACACTGAGGTGCAATCTATTGACTATGTCAGTAATAGCAGCTTTTCATTTTTCCCCTTGTAATAGAAGTCATTGCTTGCATTCAGAATGTATTGTCAGGCTTTATTAATCTCAGCACAGAGGCCATCCTGGGCCTTGAAAGCTATTGATTTTTTTAAAGAGGTGGTATTCTTTTTCTATGGCCTACTCGAGATCTATTTCAGATCTGTCATAAAAAGGAACCTCAAATTACAGGACAACTTAAACAAAGCTTAGTGATCAGTGATGTGTTTAAAGTCTCTTGAAAAGCTGGAAAATGAATTATAATATTTTCAATTTTAAAAAAAAGAGTTTCTTTGCGGGTTGGCAATCACATTGTAAGATGCTTGTCTCATTGTTCTCAGATGAAAATTGATTATTAGACACTGAAGGTGATAGTCTGAGCAGAACTGAATGCAAGATCTAGAGAAAGGATTGAGTAACATCCCTCTCAGCTCTGTAGAAAGAGCAGTCATTTTCATGTCTTAATTCCAGAGCTGAAACTCTGAACTCAGTGAGGTCATTGGGATTTTTGTTATCTATGTTTGGTTAGTTTTAGGTTGGTTTTTTTTTAACCTATGAGTACACACAGGAAGTATTTATGTTACAAGCAACCCTAATATGATTTAGACCACTACATTCTGAAGCCAAAATGCCGGATGAGCCTGTAGGTATTGAGGAAGGGGGAAGTTGTTATAAAATATAGTATCTGTACAGTATTTGCATTTTTTTTCTCTAAATGGGCAGAATGCAATGGTGTAGGATACATCACTAACTACTCAACAGTCATCACTTAGATTCAGACTCCTTATAAATTGTCTCCCTATTTTGCAGTATTAACACTGTAATATTTACAGAATCATAGAATCTTTAAGGTTGGAAAAGACCTCTAAAATCATTAGGTCCAACCGTCAACCCAACACCACCATGTCTACTAAGCCATATCTCTAAGTGCCATGTCTACGCACTTTTTAAACACTTCCAGGGACAGTGACTCCCCCACCTCCCTGGGCAGCCTGTTCCAATGCCTGACCACTCTTTCAGTGAAGAAATTTTCCTAATATACAACCTAAACCTTCCCTGGAGCCATTTGAGGCAGTTTCCTCTTGTCCGATCACTTGGGAAAAGAGACCAACACTCGCCTCGCTACAACCTCCTTTCAGGTAGCTGTAGAAAGCGATAAGGTCTCCCCTCAGCCTTCTCTTCTCCGGACTAAATATCGTCAGTTCCCTCAGTCGCTCCTCATAAGACTTGTGCTCCAACTTTGTTGCCCTTCACCAGCCCCAGCCCCTTCACCAGCTTTGTTGCCCTTCTCTGGACATGCTCTAGCACCTCAATGTCCTTCTTGTAGTGAGGGCCCCAAAACTGCACACAGTATTCGAGGTGCAGCCTCACCAATGCTGAGTACAAGGGCTATATCCACTATATTCTTATAGTGGATGTCTGCATTACCTGTCTATTAACTGTTGAGGGACTGGAGACAGGACATCAAGGCCTTATAACCATTTCAAATACTCTTGGTCTTCTGACATCTCCCTGACCTACCTGCATCCTTATTTCTGCTTCAAAAATTACTTCGTCAAGTGATTTGCATGAAAGATCCTATGCAACTTTTATTGCCAGGAACAAAGACCAAATATCAGCATATATTACTAAAATACAAGATTTTATACAGCATGTGATGCATGAATTCAAAACCATTCATAGTTATATACAGCAGTAAAGACACTGAAATATGAAAATACGTGTCCAATTGTTTTTTGCAGCAAATGTCAACAGTCTGAATTACTTGTCTTTGGCATGACTATGCTTCTACTTCATGCTGGCTTTGGAGAAATGATATAAGTATTTTGTACCCTTTAGTAAAACAGCAAAAAAATTTATGAAGAGACTTACACTTTTGTGGCTTTACATTCAGGTGGCATAGACAGAGTTATCAACTGGTTCTTACCACTTTGGTATAAAATAAAATCTCTCCACAGAGCTAGGTACTTGTGGCTGAAACTCAGTTCCTGTAAAAGCTTAATAGTTTGTGTGTAGCAAGTTAATAGCAACACTGAGCAAGATTTCACTTGACATCTTTCAGTTATTAAGCCATGTTGGAAATAATAAAAGCAACTCCAATAGTAAAGTACTGAGACTTGCAAGTGATGTGCACAAAATGAAATATAAGGCAGATACAACCGATGAAATGAAAGCCAGCTTAAACTCTCTGTGATTTGCAATTGAAATTTGATAAGCCAACAAGCGCCTGTACAATAACTTTTTTTTTAGGCTTGATTTTTAAGTTTTCTTTTAAAAAGATGAAGGTAGTTTCAAAAGTTTAATTCCAAGAATCTCATTCGAAACAATATGTAAGAAATCTAAAATTGTGTCTTAGTGTAAAGCTGGCTAATTGGAAGAACTCTTTGTAGGACAAAATAATATGATGCCATTATAGTAGAAGACAATAACTTATTAATAAGTTGGCAGCTTCCTATTTAATAAATTTGCAATTACTTTGGGGGTGAATGTTGCTGACAGTGTCAGTTTAATCAACATATTTTCTAGGAATGTGCTTTAACTTTCTTGCACCATTGCTTGCATGTAGGTGGCACTAAAGGTATGCAATGAGTTATTAGAATCTATTAATTATATTCCAATTTTTAATCTATTGTATTTGTGGTACACACCATACATAGCTCAAATATCACTATAGTTTACTGTATTTGTTCATTTTTGCACATTCTGCAAACATGAAAGATTATCAATTTTGATTCAAATTCCAGAAAGAAATTCTCCTGTAAGCTGGAATTCCCAAGAAGTACATAGGAGTTTGCTGTCTTGTTTTCTTCTTGAAAATAAAAGGTATCCTTTACTAGACCTTTGGCCTATGAAAATCAGATTGTTTTTCTTCCGTATGAATTGCAAAAGATCTCAAACATCCTGAGTAACCTTTGAGAATAATATATGCTTTTTTTAAAATGAGCTCACATAAATGAAGAAGCTTTCTTGCAGTTACACAGTAAGTGTACTTTGTTTAATTCACAGAATTGCTGTTGAAGTCAGCAAGAATTTTTTTATGCCAAATAACTGTAGAGCTGAATAAATTTTGGATAATTTGACAACTCAAGTAATCAAGGAACTCTAATATATACTCAGTTCCTTCCAGACTGAAGTACATGGTGACAATATCCCGTTTTACTACATTATAAGATGGGAAAAATTAAGATTCTGGGAAGAGCTTGTAGCATTAAATGCCACCAACAGCCTTTAACACTATACACTAATATGATGACATTTTGGTATCTTAAATTTGGCCACAGGATTCTTTTTGAATTTAAAATTTCCCTTAATTTATACTTTCTTTTGCTTTTTAATGTTCAGACTCAGAAAGAGCATCTGACTGGGAAAATTAAGAAGAATTTGGATTTTACTATGAACCATATAAAGACAGTCCTCATTTGATTTAGTACTGCTTTTTGTAGACACATTATCTTTTTTCCTTTAAAGGCACGTAGGCTAACTGCAGACTCTCAGATTTTAAAGAGGTCTTTGTCCATACTAAATATAATTGGATAGCCCTTTCAATGGCTACACTATGGACATTCTGGATAAAAAAAAAAATAATAAAGTAGTAACAACTGCTATCAAAGAATTTTTTTGGCAATCAAGTAGTCCCTGCCAAGCGTTGAGGGTCTTGTATCTGATGGCCTGAGCCCTGTGAAAGTGAGATACTGTGTATTTCATCTTTGGTGAAAGCTGCCTGGTACCTGGCAGCTCTCAAAACCCAACCTTTTGCTGGCAACATCTGTCATGGCACTGCATTGCAGTGGTCATAGGGTGGTGGGAGAAATAAAAAGAAAATAAGGAAGGAGAAATACTTTACTACCCAATAGTTCTGAGGTGTACACTATCCACTGTCCATTCTATAAAACTTGTTAAATGTCATTGCAAACTGCATCTCTTTGCCATATAGCTAAAGTTTTGGTAAGACCTCTGAGTTTGATATTTTTTTGTTAAAAACAAGAGCTTGGGATTACAGTTCTTCTTCCTTTTCTTCCAGCAAGGTAGAAGATGCTAATGGAAAAAGGCAGAACAAATGGGCTCTTTATTTTTGCAGGACAAAGTGCATTTAAACTTCATCAGTGGCTCTTTGACTGCCTTCAAAGCTTGTCTCTGACTAAATTAAAGCCTCTTCTAGCTTTTGATTTGTACTACACAGTAGGCTTTCCATTGCACTAGCAGTTAAATGCATGTAATAGATTGTTACCTTACAATAATACAGATAATGAAAAAAAATTCAGATTTAAGATTTATGAAGGGCTGTGTTATCACTCGATGCAAAGTAGCGTCACTCCCCTAAGATCAATTTTTATTATGCTCCTTTACAGTGGCTCAGAACCTGCCCCCTAATTCAGCGAGCTAGTTCGGAGAGAAAAGACTTAACCTTATCCTGTATAACCAGGGTAGCACATTTTTAGGTCACTGATAACATAAAATAGTTTAACTGGAATTAAAGTGATTTTGTGAAGTTAGAAAAGCACAACTCTGCAGATGAACCAGCAAAATTGCCCCCAAAGTAGGAGACCGCTGATCCTGATCTCACTTAATTTAAGAGGCACTCCTGTGAAATCGTGAGGTTATCTGGGTACAAAAACCCCGATCACAACAATAAAGAGGAGAGCAGAAAAGCGCACAGAATGCATTTCCATGGCTACACGCCTGATGCATTGGCATTTCTTCATCATAGCGTTACAGTAACTGGTTAACACCTAGGCATTTACATATTGGGGGGCGGGGAACTAATGTGTGCCATTAAAATAAAAACGTGTGCTCATTTCCCCTTTCCCCACTGCTCTCACTGCAAGGCTGCCTCCTCCTGAGTGAGGAAGAGTTGTAGCTGTTGAGAGATCTTGCTACAGGAATGGAAAGAAGTAGCCTTTTAGGCAACCTCTTTTCAATGTGAGAAGGGGGTGAACGGTGCTGCTTTACCCCATACTCTTCCTACACACCCGAGCATAAAGTGACAGCTAATAGATTGGCATTGTTGAACTAAAACAAATTAACTTGCATTTTGGTCCTTTCCATCTGAATTACACTTATTCTCCTCATACTCGCACCATCCCAGTTTTCACTGAGGTTGTACTACAGCTAATAAGTTTTGAAAATGCTTTAAAAATCTCTCATTGATTTTCATTAAAGAAATCCAAATATGAACTCACAAGAAGCTCCCTGATGATAACTAAAACAATAAGCTTGAAATGCCGTAGTGTTTTCTTTTAAGGCAGGGCAGCTTACCTTGTCTCTAGTATTTAGAAAATGAGAAAACATTTCCAGGAAATGAGCCTCACTGGGGATAATATTTCTACAGCAACACTGAGTGCCCTTAGTGATGAGAATAACCATGAAAGAATTCACCCACAAACACAAGGCTGCTCCCAACAGCTTGCACTTTGGAGAGAGTGAGGACAGAAAGCAGGGATAAATGTTCTTTTGGACTCATTGGAAATAAAGCTAGATTGCTAGAATCAGAACTATAAAACCCATAAAAGCCCTAGTACATACAGGAATCATGTGCAAGGTTATTCACCATAGGCACTTGCTAAAATCATAAACACAGGACCAAAGAAAGAAAGATTCACTAGAGGCTGGAAGGAAAACCTCTACCTGCACTATATATAAAGAACAGTATGTGGTTAGACCCAATTAAAGCTATATTTTATAATCTGTTTCAATACTTTATAATTCAAATGATGAGTTTTAAAGCAACTGATTATTTCATTCCTATCATTTAGAAATGTGCAGTTTGAAAGACATTAGGACAATAGTGAGCTAGGAAAACAGTGTATTAATCACAGATACAAGGAAAAAAACGTACATGCTTACTGAGTGTAAGGAATCTGAAATAGGTTTGCTTTGGCACAGCCATGAGAAATCATTTAGGAGGTAGCAGAAGGGATTAGTAATTATGTCGAAATATTAATGTCCCAGTTGACTTCTTCATTCTCCAGCAGGCAGACTCGCTTTCCCAAAACAGTTTTGAGAACTCACATGCTACCATATAAAATACATGAACTGAGCAATATGTGGTAGGAGGAACCGGCTTGCTTCTTCTCCCCTCTTCCTACTATATCATACTGCATACAGTGGAATATCTGTATAGACTACGTAGCTCAATTAGCGCATGTTTACATTAGCAGAAAAACCTGCAGGATAAGGTCCTTCTACATTTGCCATAAACTTGGATGCTGGGCTAGTTATTTAGTGAGAAAAAATCAGATAACTTCAGCTGCCTAAATCCATGGTTTGGCTAGCAAATAAGGTTTATTATACGTTAATTATATTTAATTTAATTATATTAATTATATTTAATTTTATCCCTTTCAAAAATTAGGACATTTACTTATTAAAGCATAAATCTTAACTTCTTAAATAGAAATCCCACTAAATCCTATGGGATTGGGATTTCAACTGAAAGGTGGAATATGGACTTCTAGCCTTTTTTAAGGGTCTGCAGATTACCCTGCCCCACCTCTAGCTGCTGATCTGAAAGTCTGGGAGTCTCCTCTCCCCTAACTCCTGTGTTGTATCTGCCTTCCCAGGTGCGGGGTGCCTCAGATACCTGAGGGTATCTCAAACGGTGTTATGCTTCTGCAAGTGGAACCTGGCCCACATTAGGGTCTGGACACACCACAGAGGTGGAACAAACTGGGTAATGACCTATGACAGCTGACCACATGTATAGTACTAGGTTTTCCCCTGCCCAGTACTTCTGGGTGGTTTAAGTGGTTTTTGTTTTCTGTCACGCTGGACTAGAAGGAAACGTTTCTACAGCAGGCCTGCCAACAGAACCTGATAAACCGTGGAGAAGCTACTGCTTCTAACCACACGTGCCTGCAGCAGACCAAACACAAATTCTCCCAAAGCTCTCTGCCCTGTTCCTTCAACTGCCTCATCTGCTTAATAGTACTTTCAAAATGTTACGAGTTTCATGTCTTACTGCTCATAAAGCACAATAAAAGAAACAGTACCTATCTCCCCACAACCACGGCGGAATCCTGTTTATTCCGGCGAAGTATGTTTCAATTTGCTTTTTAAAGTGAATGTTTTGTTCCTAATTATGCCAGGCTAATAATCCTGATGGTTTATTTTTCAGGTAAAACACTACAAGTGTAACCAAAATGTCTTTAATAAAGCCTTTATTTTGTGATCTTAACAAACTTATGAGAGTGTTTCTGTTGGGAAAAGACAAATACACCCACTGCCTTAAGCAGTTTGCAGTTCTCTGAACTACTAATAAACAGGGGTGGTTTTTTTAACCAGTCCCCTCAATATATGTAAATCCACAAAGAGCCATCAAATAGAATTTTCTTTGGCTTCTATAAAATCTGTACTCAAAGTGTTTCAAATTAGAAGGCTCCACCTCAGCTCAAATCAGCCCACATCACCTATGAATGCAAGTAAAGAAAATGTGGGTTTTGATCAAGATGCCAGGCTTTGCTCTGATCTGTTACATCTCCTGCTGTCTAATTTGATTAATGGTCTATTTTCTGGGAAATTTGCTGCTTAGAAGTTGCACCTGGCAGTTTAGAGTTTTCTGAAGGCTGATGGTTCTAGAAGGACTGCTTACTGTTAGAGGTCATTGCACCAGCATGTTTGTACATTCTTTATGACATTTTGTCACACAGCACTGAATAACCAGCTGCATGTATGTGAACAGGCATATAATCTTTTGTTTATGTTTTCAAAAAACGTCTTATCTTCTTGAGCTCTGTCAGTCACAGACGAAGTGAGTGCAATTTATACCCGAGTGCCTCAAGCATTTCAAATTACTTCCTCCTCTCCCTCCCCTTTTCTAAGGAGATTCTGTGATATATTGAAGCTTGGCCATAAACACGACTCCTTTGTACAATTACTGCAAGCTTCCGAGTGCTGTGTATTAAGGGTGCGCCTGAACAATGTAAACTCACTTTAACAATGCATCATGTGTCAGGATGGAAACATCTTTGTAGACACACTGGCTGTTTCCCTTGAACGTTCCACAAATGATTGCATGAAATATTTTCTCGGAAGCGACCGAGGCCGCAAATGCTAAGCGGTCTTACTGAAAACTAGAAAAGAACGTGCTAAATACAAACTCTTCAAGGATGCAATCCATTTTAGTTCAAGTTCAGCCCATACTGAAGAGCTTTACTAGGTTTAGGAGCAAGGTTCACACCAGCCTGCAGGATTCAGTTGAAGGCTTTTTATGCAGTAAGGAGGAATATGCGGTCCCTCTTTGTCTTACAGGGCGCGCACGCTCAGATGAGAGGACTATTGAAAATTAATGGAACACATTTCATTTGGCTTTCAGCTTCGGTTTGTCACTGAAATCCTACAAAAGAAGGCTTTCATTTCAGTAACTCTCCAAAGATTGTTTCCTGTAGTTCAGTGCAGTCTGGTATTAGTATATTCTGACTTCCTTTCACTACAACATCATTTAGAAGTCTCAGTCAGGTTAGCTTAATAGCAGATGCTGTGCAGCCAGATTTTACCCAAAGAATTTGAAACCTTGGTTATAATCAAGACAACAAACGGAATAAAACAAAGGAGTACTGAGAGAGACAAACTAAAAACTTTTCATATAGCTAAGTGCTGATCTCACGCTTGCAGGGCTATTATTTAAAAGTCTTATAAGTAATTTTAAATAAGCTTTTAGAGGCAGAATATAGCACTATCCATCTTCATCAGGGAAGATGGCAGCAACCAGGAAAGAAAAGAGAAAGAAACAGGGGGGAGGGGGAGGGCAAAGGAGGAAGCATTCTCTTTTAGTTATGATGAATTTAGCTTAAAACTAAACGGTCACACAGGATCTCTGGTATTACTGAGGTATTAGTTTGGACAGATGACAGAATGATAGATAGTTTTTTGATTCAGCATCATGGAACTGGTTATATAAGTTAGTTGCAAATTAAACCAATCAAAGATGAGGCACAGTGGGAAAAGAGAAAGCACCCAGGACGTAGCTGAAAGGAACCCTCACAGAAAGCAGGATGGCATCAAAGGAGAACTCCTGAAAAGCAGCCTAAAAGAGCTAGAGAAAGAGGAGGAAAAAAAAAAAAAAGAAGAGTCAGCTTCTTGACCACCATCAACAGGTCCAGGGAAAGAACCAAGAACTATTCCTGAGGTTTGCCTTAGGTTTTCGTTAACATAATGAAAAAGTTTTCATTAACATAAAGGAAATACAGAACTAGCATTTAGTCCAGAGCCCCAGAAAAGTTTGGAAACACACTTTCCATGAGCTCAAGATGAAGAGGACAGTAGGAAAGCTGTGAAAAGTAATTTAGCACATGTCCACACATGGTTGGAGCCCTGCAGATTCCACCTGGCCTGTCTTGCTTGGTATTCACATGCCTTCTTCAATGAGCAGAACTTTCAGATCTACACAGCTCTGAGAAAAGCACCCTCTTACTTAACTGGTTTTGCAGGGAAATCAGTGCAAAATGATTCCCCTATAATAGCTTCTAGGACAAGAATGCAACTCCTCAGATGTTAATGTGGTGTTTTGCAAATATTGCTATTTACAGCCTGGGATGCACTTGAAACTGTAAGACAAGACACAATTTGGGTCCAGGATCCTTAAACGTGTTCCTCTCCAGTCTCATAAGGCTACTCGCAGAGATAGCATTAGCTGCATGTACGTAACGTGGTATGTAGGTGCCGCCTATTAGCAACAAAGTAAGCATGTATAAAATATTCTAGCCTGATTTGACAAATTATAAACCAAAGTAAACTAGACAGGTAATTAAAAGTAATAAACCAGTTTTAATTGGTTAAGTAACCATGCAGAAATTGAGTGCCAGTAGCAAAGGTATAAAATACAGCAACTTGGGTTTTGGTGCCATATGTATCTCTGATGCCATCGAGTCACAGTAATTTCCAATACCATAGGGGAGCTAGTACTTCATTACTATGAATATAGAGATCATTACCACACCTCATTCTATACACTTAAATAAGATATGGAATATAGATAACTGACGTCCTGAACATAGCAGGAAGGTGATTAAATAGCAGGTACTCAAGAAATATTGCCAATGGGGCCCAAAAGGCATTTTTATTTTTCTTCTGGCCAAGTTAATAAGTGGCCTGATGACCTATTCTCACAACAATACACTATTAAATTTCAATAGGAATGATGACAAGACTTCATCAATAAAAACATCCATTTGCAATAGCTTCCCTCTAAACCAGGGCTAAGTAAGGCACTTTGCTAGTGTGAGTACTTGCAGCTAAGGGTTTTATCCTTCCACGCTACTACAAAGCTCCAACAGACTCAAACAAGGAAAGACGGTCAGCACATTACAGAAGAAGTGGATGTTCTTAAAGCTCAGTAATCTCCTGAAGGCCACCACAAAAGATAGTAAAGTTAAAGCTGTTCAATTACATTAAATGTAACACCATTCCCTTTGGAATCTCTCGGCAGAAAGACAGTAGGAACAGCAGTATGGATGGGCTGGGCACGGAAGGTGGGCATCCTGAGGAGAATGAGCATGATGAGGAATATAATGAGTAACTCCAAAAGCTATTGGCTCATTAACAATGCCCTACAGGTAAGAATTTTCTGTCTAAAAATAGAAGTAGCACAGGCACAGATTCTCAATATGATCTGAAGCCTGTTTAATTCCACTGCTTTGGGAGTAGTGCTCTTGATTTCTCCCTTTCTCTGTCACTTACATAATTTGGGCACTGAAGTGCTAACTCTATTATATGGTTCAACATGAAAATGGAGACTTTTTTCCAAGCTTCATTAACATATTGTTGCAAAAATTGGCCTCAACGGAAGCTCAGTCATTTTCCAAGACTAACAATTTCTAGCACAATTTGTTGGTGAAAATAAATAAGATGCATTTTTGAAAAGCAAAAACACGACTACAAAACATTGTGTATCATTCAAAATGGAGAACTCTGCATAGATCAAAACTCTACAACATAATTCATCAAAATAGTATTCCGTCTGGCCACTATGCTATGTTGAACACTTGCCATAGCACCGCAAGTTCATTGCCATCAGCACTTTACAAAAGATGGGGTGAGAAAACAGTCCATATTTTGCCTGGTCAGGTCAGCAACAGCTTCCAGACATTTAAACTGGTATAACAGTATGTATCTCCCTTTTTTCTTCTGAATGTCACATTCATGATTTTTTTCTTCCACTCTATCCTAAGTGGCATCTATAGAGGACATAGTCACATACAACAAAATTTCTTTGCGATGGTGAGAGGATCCTACACCAGGTGTACCTTCTCTTTCCTGAAGAAACCGATAAATCTATACGACACAAATTGGAATATATGATTGTACCAAAACCTAACCATTATAGTAGTAGACGACATTTGATCATGTACCCTGCTATACCTCAAATTTGTCTATCCCAAAATATTGAACCAAATTTAAAAGCATATGGTTAGTATGAGAACAATGTTTCTACATCCTACAAAATTCTGATTGCATCTGCTGTCACAGTAAACAAAACGTGCATTAATAAACTACATTTTCTAAATGGTAGAATACAAAGGTATTACAAATCTCAATCTAATACAGCAAAAACAACCCAGGAAAATAAATGATCTGCAATTTCAAACCAAACATCTTCTGATTATTGAACTCAGGCAAATGTTTCTGTCTTACAAACAAGTGTTTATACTTCAGGTTTCCATGAAGCCCCAAATATGCATGCCAAAGATTTTTCTTTGGGTACGAATCACATTTTTAATAAGAGAAGAAAAAGGAATCAAAAAGCAGTTTTTACTTTTCAGTGGTTGAGAGAAACCGACTGCAAACAGATTATATATACCCTAAGCAATTCAAGGCACTGGTATTTATTATTCATTTTTATCCTCAAGGTGCTATTTTTGGCAACATATCTTATTTTTCATAGGTGTTTGCACTCTCCAGCAGTAAAATAATTGCACTGTCAACAATAGAGATAACGCAGTGAAAGAATGATGCTGTAATGGGAATCGTGATATAATGTCTCATGTATCTTAATCAATTATAATTAGCAAAACATTTAAAACATAGTAGCAAAAAGAGAATTGATAAATATAAGTGAAAGCCTTATTACCTGGAGCAATATACATCTTGAAAAGTGAATATAAATAGCAAATATTATAAACACTGTATGATTTACATTCTTCAGTAAAAGTAAGTTTTCCAGATATAACGTGACACCAAACATCATGCCTTAACCAAGTATAATTCTGGTTTAGAAATAATTAGGCAAGGTGTTACTTACTCAACAGAGCTTTGCCTTATGTGAATGCACAGAGTGACAGCTGATTACTCTAATAATGCCTTCATTTTTACTTCTCTACAGCCTTCTATTCCTTTCATCCTTATGGGTCCTTAACAGCGAAGTCAGAGCAGGCAGGGTAAAGATAACGAAGCCTGTACCTGAGTATGCTGGTTATATTGGCATAGTCCAGACTCTTAACCCTTGGAAGCCCAGCTGGGAGGTAAAATGCAGTACTGGAAGTTTCAAAGAACATGTTTGTAGTTAATTAATCTTGTTTGTACCTTGTTTGGATTAAGTAAGAGGTAAATAAACTAATGCATTTTAGCTGTGAGACAGTGAGTTTAAGACTCCTTAGGTTTTGAACCGAACGCATTTGCTCTGGCAAGGACAGCGAAGCAGTGGGCATGAAGTTATACAGTGGCATCTGTACCTTTACTGCCCAGAATGGATCTGCATTTTGGTCTTTAGCCAAAGCTCACATGTTCAGCAGAAGCCTTTTGATAAAACAAGATGTATAAACAGAAGTATCACCTCTAGGACAAGCACAATCATCCTTTCTGCTCTAATAAGCATTGGAAAGACTTCATCTAGAGTAGTGCTTCTGCTTTTGGACACCACCTTCGCTCTCTTTAAAAGGAGAGAGAATTGTTCAGGGAACAACAACAATGACAAGGGAAAAAGGGAAATAAAATGTTGAAGCTGAGGAAGAGGATATAAAAGAGAGACTTGATAGCAGTCTGTCAATATGTAAATGACTCTTGCAATGAATCCTTCCTTCATGGAAGGCAGTATCAGGAATAAGAGTGAAGCAAGAGAGATTTTGGCTAATAATTAAAAAAAAAAAAAAAAAAGAAAAGCTAATGATAAGGCTAGTTAAATACAGTTATCTCCTCTCTGGCAGTTACAAAGATGGATGTCAACATTAGACAGCCTCTGGGAGCCTGACTCTTGAGAGTGAAATACCAGCAAACTGGGTTTCTGAGTTAGCATCCAAAAGGAGATGTGTCTCAAAAGCACTGCAACAGACTTCAGGGATTTGATTCTGTAATAGACTTGCAGAAGAGGAGCCATACGGAGATACAAGCTCCTTCAATTTTTGAGAGAAATACTATGTAAATCTGGGGGTTGAAATTTTCCATTGTAGAGACGTAAATGAATGATGGAGCTCGGGACAAATCTAAAAGCTTCCAAAAGTACCAGGTTTGTGTCAGGTTCACAGCATTGGCAGGTGTGTCTGTGTGTTAATAGAAATCTTCAAGCTGGTGTTAAAAAGAAATTTCTGTAAATTTCCATTATCATTTCTTCAGTAATGTTTTTCTCTATTAAAATACTGTCTGCTGATTAATTAAACACCTTAGCATAATCAATGCACAAAAGAATATGCCTCCAGTATTGATTAAAGCTTTCTTTGAAAACCTCTGAGCTTTTATCACAGTCTGTAGAGAGATGGTATTTTCTAGAACAAAACAGAACTGCATAGCAAGTGTGAAAGCGTGACAGAATAAAGGTACGAAATATGTAACTGTTTAGCTGAGGATGTTGAAACAAAGCATGTTCAGAAATGGAATAATGTGACAGGTAATTTACAGTGATCTGATGGAAGCTGACTGGATGCCAAATAACCTGTTGTAGTCACGGTATTTTTTTTTTTCCTCCAGATACTTTGAGTATCTTTTTTCAAAGTTGGCTCTAATTGACACATCAGATTACTTACAAGATCACCTGCCAGGAAGGAAAAGGGATGAACACTGACATTTAGGTTTTTAGGATCATTTAGGAGGAATGGTCTTGATCCTTCCTATACCACTCAACTATAGAAAATGATGAGCCTCCATGTGGATAAGTGGACAGCAGCTTTTGCACAGTTTTCCTCTTTTTGGATGCAATTCCCTAATTAATATAAACTAATAAATATAGGGATTAAATGTGAAGGCTTTGGAGGACGATCTGGGAATATTGCAGGCTGTGATCACTTAAAGCAAGGGAAAGACTCCTGGTGACATCCACGTGCATTAGATGAGAATTAGAGATATTCAGGTCTTTTTTTGTTCCTCCAACTGTGTATCTGCATATTTAAGTAATTCACAAAAAATGTCTTAGATCAGTCACGCCAGATTGGTGCCACTTCCACGAGAAATAAACCACTTTCTAGAAAATCAAATTGCTAACATGAAGAACAATTAAAAATTGCTAACTTTTCCATATGTATCTAATTTTATAGCATAACTGAGGAAAGTCCTGTATGCAAGACTATAAAAGTACAATAAACCCACAGCCTTTCTTATAACTTCTTGTCCATGTGCAGATTGTGACAAATTATGCCAGAACATAATTTAGCATATCCAGAAAACTGGAAAGTAAAATTGTTTCATATATTTTAGTTACTCCTAATTTTTGTAAGGGCATGGCAGTTGGAGTTTAGATTTATTCTTCCATTTTATATTATAATGCACAATAGCTTAAATTAATTTCAAGTCAATTATAACACAAGGAAGTTACATGGTCTGTTAAATGTTGCTCTACCTGATGAACACCTATACTTCTGCAATTATAGTAGCCGTTTTTCAGAGAAATAGAGGGAAATGATCAAGTCTGTGGGACTGAAGGAGACCTTCTCATGTAAATATGATTCTAGAAGGCCACTACCACTTTCTGTTCTATGAACCATAAAGGCAGCCTTTGTAGTTATTATCCCAGCATTCTACATATATACAACATAACCTGCCAGCCAAAACCTGCAAATCTACATTATGTGGTGTAGCGACTCCAATTATTTACATAAACACTTTCATTTGGTACAATCATTCTCTTTCTGTCACCAATGCCCTGCTTTTACAGATGAGTCACATATAGTTCTGTTTATCTTCTGTCTTTCTACCTACAATGCATTAACTAGTTCCAGTGGCTTTCTTGAAAGCATAATGACTTTTCCTGTACTCCAGTAAAAATATATCCCCACAAATCAAGAGGAAGCAGGCTCAGACTAAGTGGCTGAGAAGATTTACATTCTATTGCTAACTCAGTTATTACTCTGCTGAAAACCCCATAGCATCAATATAATGAATCCCTCAACCTCTGCTGCTAGCACAATTTTTCTTCCCAACCTCATTGGCTCCCAACTTTCTGCTTGACCTTTTACAATCTGTGTGCGGCAGAACTTCATTACAACCTTTTAATGATGCACAAATGGCACACAACACCAAGGTCACAGCACATCCCTGGTGAGAACTTCTCCAACACCTCCTGAACAGACAGCAAGTTTTCATTTAAAGAGACAGACAGTCCAGTGGGGAAACAAAACTTTAGTATTTAGCATGGATCTCAACAGCTACTAACGCACAGAAAAGCAACCGTGTCGTAAAACGAGTATCTTCTCCCAAAAATTGTTTTAAGAAACAAGTTGATATCTCAAGCTCTCAGTGACCAAATGAATGAGGTGGCTTATTCAGGAAGTTCAGAAAAAAATACAGTATTTTTCTGTATAGAAAGATTATTCAAATCCTGAAAAAATAATATACAAGAGGTTAGCAACGTTCATCCATCTAGCACATTAGAAATCTTTCTAATGTCACGGCAGTCAAATGAATATCAGATGATAGATTCTATTCCAAATAATTACCAGATTTTGTTAAAACAGTTCAATCTCAGTTCTGTAATTTTTCCAACTGGGATGTGGGGACACCAATATTTAAACCGATTTGAAAAGAATTTCAGCTTTTTTTATTGATAGTGTTAGATAAATGCAAAGCACCTAACTATTCAAGCATGTAAACTGTAGAGCACATTATTCAGTATCGGTTAACGTGAAGCCACTGCAAATACGCATATACTTCACCTCTGTCATTGCTGATGCACAGTACAATGCTCCAAATGAGTGTTTGATATTAGCTTAAATACTTTTTGTGTATGAAGTAATTAACACTCAAACCTCATAGAATCACATCAAAGTTACCTATTAGGCAATTGGTGTACTTCTGACATTTTGATCTTCATTTTACAATATGCAGAGTATTTCTACTCGTTTTTGTGCAGGAACACACATACAAAGGTATACTAAATGCACTTTACATACTCAATTCTTTTCTGTCTTACAATGAGGAAATAAGGAATAACAAACTGAAGTCAGTGCAGTCAGACATACAACTGTGCAACTAATCTGTGAGGAGAATTAGGATGCAAACTAACCCGTATCTCATGACTTGCTACTACAGCTACTGTGATCACAGAATCATAGAACACTTCCAAAGATGGACGTCCACAACTTATCTGGGCAACCTGTTCCAGTGTCTTACAACCCTCACTGTAAGAAATTTCTGGGAAATCTCCAAGCTAAATCTTACCTTTTTCAGATTAAAAATGTCATCCCTTGTCCAGACACTACAAGCCTTGGTAAAAAGTGTCTCTCCATCTTTCTTACAAGCTCCCTTTATATATTGAAAAGCCACAAGATCTCCCTGGAACCTTCTCTTCTCCTGGCTGAACAACTCCAATTCTCTCAGTTTGTCTTCATAGGAGAGGTGCTCCAGCCCTCTGATCATCTTCGTGGCCTCCTCTGGACTTGCTCCAACAGGTCTATATCTGTCTTGTACTGAGGACCCCAGAGTTGGACATAGTACTCCAGGTGCGTTCTCACAAGAGCAGAGTAGAGGGGAAGAATCACCTCCCTCAACCTGGTGATCAATTAATTGGATTAAATACCTCACATTCTACCCCTCAAATTGTCACTGATATCACTTTCTACTCTTGACCAAATCATTTAATCTCATTGTACTTCCATTTACCCATTCAAAAAATCGCATAAAACTTAGTTCTCACCCATGGAAGAGTACAGGGATTGCTGTAGTCAAGGATCTCTGAAATCCTTGGACACATAGCAATCTAAAAATGCGAGGCCATGTATATGATTTTAGGTACTTTTCTATTATTAAAAAAAAGGCATCAGGAGTCAAACACAATCCCTGATACTAATAAAGTTTTAGTACGGGCATACTGCCCTGGATCTTAGACAAGTGGGGGGTGGGGGGTGGAAACAGACTCAAAAAATGTTCATCATGGACATTTGAATTCTGCTTCCTTTGGACAAAGACTACCAGGGTCAAACTCTGCTTTCATGGTTTTCAGAGAAGTAACAAATAAATTGTTCTGGATTTACAGTGACATAAATAAAAGCAGGTATTAGTCTGTGTTCCTTTAAACAGTTTGTAGAAAATACATTTTGGTGCAAGAATATAATGCAAATTTTACTACCCATGTAATAGTCTCAGAAAGCAACACATCTTAAATGCTCATTTTTATCCCCTTTAAAAAAAGAAACTATAAATCCCATAGTAGGTCAAACCAAAATTCTGGACTCTAAGTCAGCCCAGGGAGAAAATCCCATATCAGTACTTTATCATGCTGCCCCAAAACACTTGCCCAGCCTCTAGCAATTTGTAGCTCGAAAACATCTTGAGCTAGACTGGTACTTACAAGTCATTAATGGATTATTCTTCATGAATTTTTCTCCTCATCTCCTTCTTTCATCCTGTATTCAGCAGACTCGGTTCATTTGCTATTTACGTTACAGAATAAATTTGAAGTATGAAGACTGGAATATGGATGTGAAAAAGATTATTTTAAAAAGATGTAAGTAAAGCTCAATATAATGCCTGACATATCTGCTAATAAAAATTCAAGTTCAAAGGTTGGTTTGGGTCTTGCAGTTCTATAGATCAGATACAACTTCACTGCAGTCACTGGAGTTACATCAGCACACGACACTACATGATATGGAAACAGCAAGACAGAACCAGGGGAAGATGTAATTCCTTCCACAACAGGAAAATACCCCAACCAAACAAAAACCCCCAACAGACTAAGGAAGTTCACTGCGAATTACCACTCCTTTGGAAGGTGTTCTTTAAGTTTCTTGCTAGAATGACTACTACAGCTAGGGCTTCTAAGGGAGAAATCTAGGATTTTATTTCAGGGACTACAGCTAGACTTCCCATATGCCACTTAGACAGTAGGAGGTTTATACGCACTGTACAGAGTAGTCCTAGGTAGATGCCTCTAGTCACTTTTTAAAATTTTCACATCTTTTTCGATATTTAGAAAAGTACATTTCTCTTTCCTTTTTTTCTTTTTCCTTTTTTTTTTTTTAAATATACTTAGTACTCTCCAGCTGTGCATCCCTATCCAACAAGACAATTGGATACATGTTTTATGGAATACTGCCTGGTCTGCATCTACAGAACTCTAAAACATCAAGTGAGAAATCAAAGCGGTCGCCACTTCTAAATTTTTTTGTCATGAAAGTACCAGGACTTACGTCTCTTTTAATCAGACATAAATTGGTCTTAAACTGTAAATTCTTTGAGGTTTTCTTTTCATTGCTAAGAGTTCCCAAATTACAGAAAGATATGACTCCATGGAAATCAATCCATAGTCCCAATACTTCCATTGGAATGGTCACAAAATTATAGAATAACAACAAAACGGCTGTATGTAATTAAGCAGGAGGAAAATAGAAACAACTCAAACTGTCATTGAGCAAATAATCACAAAACCGTAGAATAGTTTGGGTTGGAACAGACCTTAAAGATCATGTGTTTCCAACCCGCCTGCCTTAATGTATGACAACAGAAAACAGTGAAGTCCAGTTTCATGCTGTTTATATAAAAAACCCAAAAAGTTGCCTAAATGACCTGACATTTCTGAAGTGTATTGGAAGCTTGTTTCTTATTAATTTGATCAGATTCACATATAGCAGGACAAATTAGAAGATCCTTATTTTGCTGAAGCTGAGACTTCCCTATGTCTAGAGCACAGAGAATACAAGACTAAGTTCAGTGGCTTAATTACAGAAAACTCAGGTGTAAATTATTTCTTTTTTTAAGAGTGGAGGGGAAGAGAAAGACATGTAGTAGCTCTGAGGGAATTGAGAGGTTGGAGGACCGGGTTCTGGGCAGGCTAGAGAATGGAGATTTATGTATGTGCGTAGAGAAGTAAAGCACAAACCTTCATGGACAAAAAAGCTGGAGTTCAAGCTAAAAAGCATGAGAACTAGAAACCTGTGTCTGCTGCATATGACACTAAGTAGCCAGACATATTTTGTCTTGTTTTCTTTGTACATTAATTAGCAATGAAAATCGTTAACATTAAAACCTGTATAAAATTATATTATGGAAAAATACAGTTAATTTGCCTAATGGTTCCATTTACTGAGAGCATTGCATGCATCGTGTAACATAACTTCTTTAAAGCTTTGTGATATTAAAGGTTCTCCAAGGGCTCTTGTAGAAACCCCATTCTTGGACATTTTTAAACACATCCAGACAAGATCCCTCGCAGGCCCAAACTTTGATGGTAGCTTTATTTTTGGGCATGACACTGGAAAGAGACCAGGAAAGGTCTCCTCTGACCTAAATTATTCTACAATTCTGTGACTGGTGGCTTACTCCTAGCAATTCTTTCACAGCAAAGGTATAAAAATATTTTTAAATTATTTTTTAACCAGAGTCTGACTTAGTTACTGTGAAGCCATTTTTAAATTTTGTTTTAAGTTGTGGGGATTTATTCTTGTTTTTAAATTCTCCTGTTAGGCTGGTGGCTTCAGCTACGTCTTTTGGAGAAGGGAAGATAATATGCTTAAGCCTTGAAAGACATGGTTGGTATTTAATACCAGTTAACACAAAGAAATGTCCTTTTCTGCAAGGTTCTTTCTTGCAAATTCACTATACGATCTCACAGTAGCAAACCTTAACAAAAAATTACTTCAGAAGATCTCGTACAAGCAGCAGAGATTTACTAGCATGACCATGTTCTCAAACTCAATGATCACTTACCTCTTTACTCTCGTCTAGACAGAGTAACCGCGCATTACCAGGAAGTACCCCTATTCCTATACCTGTTGCACTAAAGCTGTTTTTCATTTGCTGAAGTGGCTCCTACTAGATTAAAACCTTTTGAAAATGTTCAGCTAATATGCACCTGGATGCAGCCAAAACAACTAATTGAATTAGGAACCTGTTTAGTTTGAATTTCATTATAAGTATATATAGCAACGGGCTAAAAAACAACTCAACAATTAGTACATCGATTTTTATATTACCTTAATTACCAGGATCTGCTAACTGCTTTTCAAATACGGAAGTAGGAAGTCCTTTTCTAACTAAAAGAGAAAGATTTTTCCAGAGCAGGGAGTGACCTATGTGCAGGATCCTTCACAATCAGTATCTGTGACATTTTAGTTTATTCTGTTAGTCCTCCTTGACAGTGAAAGAAACTTTCGTAACACATGCAATATACATTTAACTCCATATTTGTTAAAACAATCATAAAGACTATGTATATATACATATATAATTGATATAGTTTATATCTAAACATACACATCATATCTATAACACCCTAATAAATCAGAGATATTTTTATTAATACAGATAATACCGTAGCCACTCAACCATATCTTGCACAAGGTAGTGCACCACGTTGAAATGCTATGCTGCCACATGGCTCTTCAATTTTTTGTTATTCAAACTCGCCCCTTAGTTTTTCATATCAGAATTTGGTAATGAGGTTCCCTTCTTGCTGAAGAACTGGCAGAAAGAATCATGTTGCTTCCCTAGTGAAGTCCACCGACCGAAGTGACAATTTTCTAAAGAACAAAAGAAAAACATTGCTCTGGGCTTCAGAACTGACCCTATTGACTGAAAGCTGTGTCTTACCTTGTTGCAAATTAATGAAATGGGCAAATTACCCTACACCGAAAAGACAAGAGAAAAGCCTGAAATGGCATTCATACTCTATGTGTCCCAGCCGGTATTGTCAGACGTCATTTCGTGGCAAAACCAGTAACATCTTAATAAGAGTATACAGCTGGAAATAAGACAAGAAATTGCCATCTCATGGCAGATCTGCCTGGATTCACTTTAGAAAGTCTAGCACAGGTGGCTTTCTCCAAAAATGGAAAGAAACCATTTTGTAGAGGTGTGGAAAAATGAAAATTGTACATCTGGGCTTCCTTAGAGTGTCTATTCCTTTCACCTGGTGTCTGTTCCATTTCTTGCTCAATAAACTTAAAACGCTTTTCAAGAATAGAAACTTCTTATGAATTAACACTCAGGACTTATGTAGATACTGTAAATGATAAGTACTTCTGTTTTTATGTTTTGTTCTTCTAGTTCACTTTATCTTTTCATTCTTGCTTTCTTTAGCATCAGCAATAGGCACGATAGCAGAGATAAGAGCGCACTACCTATGGTATTGCTTTTTTGTCTTTCTCTGAGGAATGCAATATCATATGACCTCCTAGATTTCAAATCTCAATCCTCCTGCTCCATTTAATACCTCTATTTTTGTTAGTTGTTGCTACTCTACCTCTTAAGCCATGTCCTGCTTCCACCCCTTCCTTCTCACTAGAAGAATCTGCTAACATGATGTCTGAATGTTATGCTTATCTATTTTTGTACTATAATTGTTTCATACTTTAATAACAAAAGCAAAGGGGGGAAAAAAAAGTATGTTAGCCAAAAAGAGCTGTTCAAATGCAACTGGTTGGCATTAATTAAACAAAAATGGTCTTGGTTACAGAAGACATCCAAACCAAATATAATTAGTTGCTTTGTTTTCTTGAGGTAAATTTGTTTAAGTATAATTCTCAGCCTCACCTTGTAACCATTCCTCTTTGTCACATTTACTTGGGCATCTTTTTTCACACACAGACATTGTGCAAGCAGAAGCAGATGTGATTTAGGAGCAAACAATTAATAGGTTAATAGCTACAGAAGACATCTTTAGTTTACGTGCCACGGGGCTAAGCACCAGCATGACCACCTCGCCCGATGCTGGCACCCAATGACTCCCTGGTGGCCAGGCAGTCATCAGTCAAAGGTGGCCGTGTCACCCACTGCAGATTTTAGAGTGGGCTGATCTTCCATCTTACAGAATTGCAACCTTCTGGCCCTTTTTCTGGAGTTTTATACCTTTTCACATCAGTACTTCTCCTTGAGTCCTAGACTTACTATAATCATCTGAAGATTTCACATTTCCCTTATTTACTTTCTTATATCGCAGAGCTTTTGCTTATAGACAATCTGAGAGATCAACAACATTGTAAGTTTTTTTTCAGGAAAACTAAGCCAGCCACGCAGCTGTGCATCACAAACTTGGCTTTGAGCAAGACGGTCAACACCTGTAACATGGGTCACAACCTGAGCTCAGCATTACTTAGAATTACAGCCTACTTGTGTCAGGAAAACTATTCAACATTTTTCTTGTATTTATTATTAGAAAGTTGGACAGTTTATATTTTCTTTCAGTATTGAATTCCTATTTTCAAGTGTCCACTCCAAATAGGCTTCCTGCTAGTTTCATTTGTTTCAATAAAATCAATTTGAAATCAGGATTTTATATTGGAAGTCCAAGCCAGTCTCATAACACTGCCACAGCCTAATAACAAACTGTTGAAAGTTTCTATTGCAATTCCTTCCTTGTAGTAATTAGTGACTAGTGTTTTGCATTATAGCATTATTTAAATTCAATTCCTTGACAGACTTGCTGCATTATTAAACCTTTTGCTCTTGGGGCCTCTATTTCAATTTCTGGTTGTGCTGGTAGAATCTGCACAATGCTCTCCAATGTCAAGTGGCAATTTTCTGAAGTTCATTCTTACTGGTAAGGACCAGTACACCCTCACCGACAGCAAGTTCATTTGCTTCCAGGAAAGAAGAAAATGATTAGGGTTAAATTCCCTCTGGCCTTCATTACAGGAACAGATAGAAGGTTTCAATTTGGTAACTTTCATTGTTTAAACATTTAACTTTAGCAATTGAAGGCAAACAACTTGAAAAGCATGATGATTATTTGTGTCCCTGTTGCATACATTGCCTAGAATTAGGCTTTCAAAGGGGAGTGGAAGAGTCCTTTAGAGAACCGCTTTTATTCATCTCTAGCGAAGGAGTTGAAAATAAAATACTGGTGGCGAGATCCCCAATGCAGCGTTAATAGAGGACTCTCAGGCCTAGTGACAAGCAAGAGGAGGCAAATCCTGCCTTCGCGCAAAGCAACACCAGTGCCTACAGAACAGCGAGATCACAAGGCTTCTGCTGAGAGAAAGAACACCTTATGTGCTGGCATTTAGAATATGTAATACATGATATATTTACATATATATTATACTAATTCTATACAAAGCACATATGCATTCTTAGACCAATACTGTTCTGAAAGAAATGCTAATTATTTGTAGGGACTAGTCACAGCAACTGCATGGGCCGAGATGAGTCAGAGGTGACGTGATGGCTGGGAATGACACTGAGCCCCCTGTCATGGTAATGATACATCTTATCATTTTAGGGATGGGAAAGGACAAAGAAAACATGCCGTTTCATTAAATACAGTAAGTCATTTCAGGACAGAAAAATTGTTGCTCCTAGAATGGTTTTCTTTAAAATATCTGCATGGCTGTAAAAGAGAAACTGCAAACCCTACCTCATTTTATAAAATGGATGCCAGGAAGATTAAAAGTTGAATTTCAGAAGAAATTTTATCATGCAACAGTTCGTTATTGTATACTTCTTTCATAAAAAAAAAAGGGGTCAAAGTGTGCTTAATCCTTTTATATTGTATTTTACTGGAGTAATCCAGGTGCAAAAAAAGAACTCGTTGCAGCACAAAAATAGGGACAAATTCCTAAAAGTGTGTGCTTTAAAAGCATCCCGAGTTGTGACTGTGCACGGACAGGTATACTGGTGACCAAAACCAGCAGATATTATGAGAAGAAAAAAAAAAAAAAAAAAAAAAAAAAAAGATTTT
>VWZZ01008490.1:117187-130077 GCA_013399095.1 Psophia crepitans
TTGCTTTCATCCTTCAATCATAAACTTCTAAGCTGAAGCTTTTTGTTAAAATGAGCAGGTAATTTTCAGCTTTTATGGTAAATATCTATGATAAGCCTTGCAGTATCTCCAGGTATCTTCTCTAGGCAGCACTGGCTACGTGGTGCTGCAGAGGATGAGATGGAACACAGGCGGCTTCCCCCAGTTCAGCTCCACCTGTTACTTTTTAAAGACATTTCTACTCTCTTCAGAAATTTGCCTGTATTTTTTCAAAATGCAGAATCTGCTTTCAGTTTTTTCCAGAGTTGATATATTAGAGCTTATTTTTATAACATCAAGTCTTCTTTTTGCTTATTCCTAACTACTCACGCTACTCCCCTTTCTTTCCAAGGCATTTCCCTGGATATTTGAGACTTTACGAAATCAGCAGACCAGGAACAGTAACAAAGGAAAACAGGAGAATCTTCTGTAGAGAAAATCCCTAACTCAGTCTCTTCAGAGGCTCATCAGGAAATAAGCACCAGCTCCAAAATAACTACATTATGCCATTATAGAGGAGAAAGACACATCTACAACTACCTGAAAGGAAGTTGTGGTGAGCTGGGGGTCGGCCTCTTCTCGCAGATAACTAGTGACAGGACAAGGGGAAATGGCTGCAAGTTGCGCCAGGGAAGGTTCAGGTTGGAGATGAGGAGAAAATTCTTCTCGGAAAGGGTGGTCGGGCACTGGAACGGGTTGCCCAGGGAGGTGGTGGAGTCACCATCCCTGAGGGTGTTTAAGGAAAGGTTAGATGTGGTACTTAGGGACGTGGTTTAGTGGGTAATAGGTGGTGGGGGGATGGTTGGACTAGATGATCCTTGAGGTCACTTCCAACCTTAATGATTCTATTCTATTCTATTTAGATATGCAGCATCAAATACCACTGGATTTTATCTACAACGAAGAACGAGCTAGACAGTTACTGGTAACACAAAATCTGTTGTCCATTCAGATGCAGCAGACATTGCAGTAACTGCATCACAAAACTGCTTTAGGAGGCCGAAGAAATGAAACCACTACAGACACTGAGATCCACTCATCACCAGGGGTTGATGCCTCTTGCAACATCTGTCAAGGCAATGAGAATAGCACAGCTGCCTCTATCGTCCATCTTTTACAGACATGGAATCCATTACAGTTTCCAAATCTGTCAGTTTAACATTTTTCTAGGCAGCAGTGAATGAATTTTAAAAATATGTAAATAAAGTAATAATAAATAAAGAACCACCACCATAAGTAACGTCAAACAGGAACATAAGCCAAAATGCAGAATGTGTTAGTCAAATTCTGGTTTTAGGGAACACACTTTTTCTTGAATATGGGTGTGACTGGATGTGAAATGGTAGGATTTTGCTTCCAATTGGATTTTTTACTATTTGTGTTTTTGAAAGAAACCCATGATGATATTTCAGACCTCTCTCTTGCTCTCAAACTAATCATACCCTCCTATGTGCCACTTTCAGAAGAGCCAGTTTGAATTATAGTGGTTAGACACAGGTAAGATGGGAAAATACATGAAGAAAAAGGTAGATCGAGCAAATGTAATGACTAATGAAAACAAACAAACAAAAAAAGTACATTTGGAGTTATGCAACTTGAGACAACCTTGTGAACTTACCATTGCTCTAATTTGTACATCCCTATTACGGCAAGAAGAATAATCACTGTGAGAAGACTTGCCTACCCCAAGGGAAAGTAGCACTTAATGGATATGTTGGCATTTAAACACTTGAACACTATAATGTGACATATAACCAAAATAAGCTATACCAGTGAGGAAATCATTAGCCATGTCTTTCAAGCTCCAAGATTCTCCCTGGTCTGGGCAAAGGTATGACATTCATGCAGCACAGGAAGAGAAAGGAGGGAACACAAAACAAGGGGGGAACACAAAAAGTGCCTAGAGAACTTCAGAGTTCACAGATAAAACCCGCAGAGATCAGGCTCGTATCAGGGAAACTTGTTATTCAAAAGCCATAAAGGAAAATATTCCCTCATCTGAGACCTTCTGCAGAATTTAAAAGAAAACTAGTTTTCTTGAACAAATCAAAGAAAACAAAAAAAAAAAGAAGCATTTTTGCAAGAAAACAAAGAAATCAGGAAAAAACTTCAGCATTGACGCTGTTCCCTGTCAAGCTATAGATCTGAAGTAGAAGGGTTCTTGCTGGGATATGTGCCACAGAGGAATTAGAGCATATCTAGACCTTTCAGTGTGGTGCATCACTGTTTTCTGCACAATGTCATGGTAAATTTGAAGAGTTAGAAGCTTCACTAAGATTTTACAGTACTAATTGAACTGCTGGTTCTATCCTCTAGACTAAAATAACCCAATTTTCAGTTGCTGAAAGGAGGATCTCGCTGTTTGAAGGTTCTGTGCTGCTAATGTAACTTGCAGTTTATCAGTCTGCTCCAGAATCTATACAGGGCATTTTCTTAAACACTGCCAGTGACCTAATTTATAAATAAAACACACTGGGGGTTGAAAAATGGGATGAAAGGAATAAAAACTAGCAGGGGGAAGTGAAAAACTAAAGCACAAGAATAAGTAGTCATTAGTAAACACTAGCTGGCAATGAAAAGCAGGGTCTGAATGAAGTTCTAGGGCAGCTGTAAGTGGTGGAGGCAAGCAACATAACTAGTTTCAAAACAGTTAGACACACATATTAATAGGGTTGTGTGGTTTGGTTGGCTGCACTGCTGAAGACCATAAACTTCTTGACTCAAGATGTCCCCTCCACTTCTATGATGTGTTATTTATCCTAAATCAGGTATTTCACTGGAAAAAAATAACCTTTCCATTTTATGTAATCTGAGGCATATTTCTTACTCGTTGAGCATTGTTAGAAATTTATACACATGCCGTTATTTGCTACACAACAGAATAGCTTCAGATCTGGAAAAAGAAAAAAAAAAAGATAAAAGAAAGAAAGAAGAAACTCAACCAAAAAACCTCCAGTCTTGCAATGTTATCTTGCTGAAACCTCACAGCAAAATTTAAAAACACAGCAGCTGTCATTTACCAGATTCTCCAGTAGTCTTCTAAAGCCAGATAAGATGAATACAGAAATCTCTAAGGACAGTATATAAACTGCAGTATAAATGGGAAACTGTGAAACAGAATTCATTAAAATACATCAGTAGCTCTACTACTGGCTTAGAATGGATTGATTCAGGAGAAAATCCTGTGCACAACTTACTGAACTGCTGCTGGCAGGCAGCAAAGGCTCAACATGTGCAAAAGTGATAACTGGTGAGACTGCAGAAGGCCTCTTGGCGATTTAAATGCATAGGCTGCAGACTATTCAGACTGATTCTCCACAATGATTTTTAGTGTTTTATTTCATTACTTTCTGCAGCAAATGTCTGGGAACAGAAGGGTAGCTACATTAAGAAAAAGTATCAGTACCCTTGCTGCCTGCCCAAAAATTTGACTAAGCCAACTCATCACGTAAGTTCTGTCCTTGCAAGAAAGGGAAAAAACTCTATGATCATGGCATGCTCTGCCAAGGTTGTTGGTGGTAAAACAGACCCTCAGTTCAGGAACACAAACACAAACGCTGAGGAGCTATTTAGCTTTGCATACAATGAACCTTCCAGTCTTTACATTCTCAGGCATACTGAGGCGAAATTAAATTAAGCATTATTGAACCAAAAACTATTCCATGAACTAATGGCAAAACCAGATTTAATACCCTGAAACCCTGAGTCATTATCCCACGCTCTCGAAACCTTTGCTTGCACAACAGTAATGGACTCCGGTATTTTTCCTTGACATATAAATACCAACAAGAGCACAAATTTAGATAGATACTTGCAAAACACATTTGATACTCCATTTTATCCTAGCCATCTAAATATCTTAAGATATCCTAGAAAAATTACTTGGGGGAGAGGAGCAGCTCTGGGCTGTGTAAATTGTATCTAACCTATCCGGATTTGCTCATTTTAAAGTTTTACCAATAAGCAAACAGATAAATAAATCATATCCACAGCTGATCCAAATGGCCACATCATCAAAAGTCCTTAGGGAAGAGCAGGAGAACCACAGATGTTTTGCAAATAAGACTACGTTAGCCTAGATGTATCAACAGAACTTTCAAATGAAGACTATGAGTTTAAACTATACAGCATCCTACAAATGCTTTTGAAATAAAGCAAAAATGGAATTAAATATCATCCAACCTAACCTAAGGCAGTTGATCCAGGTATCCACCAGCTGAACCCCACCAAAACCAGTCACAAGGGTAGATATGCTGCTGCAGCCAGTTCCAGCCAGTGTGCAATAGCAAATCTTAAAAGACTCTCCTAAAATACTTGTCTCTAATCCCCAAACAGAAAGGGGAAAATTACTGTTGATTTCCTAGCTAGAAGGTTGATTTTAGCATTTGTAACAACTGAGCTACCTCGAACAAAGTTTTTTATTTGATACGCTACTTTCTCAGTGTGTTTGCGCTTCCTTGCATACAGCTTATTCCTCATCAGATGAGAACAAACACTCCACAAGCTGCCGCTGGCAGTGATATCCTGAAACTTTTTAACTGAAGAACATTAAAGCTTTCTGACAAAATCCAGACCGTCTTCTGGATTTTCATTTCCAACCAACTGAAAATTATACTTTGTTTTGGACACTAATTCATTACTGTGGCTTTCCTTAGCTGTGCTTGTTTTGCTTGCCTGATTTTTTGCTGTTTATTCCTTACATTTTATTTGCTTAGATTCTTCCAATAATTATCTTAAGATATTTTTATCCATCACGGACTCATTTAGAGATGTGTCACAAGCTCAGCTCCCCATGTAAGAGCAGATATTTTTGTAAATTAGACACACAAATGTACACGGCCTACTTAACAGTTTCAAATCCTGCCCCCACAGAAGTAATGCACGCAGGCAGCCACCTCAAGCCATTAGTATTGTGATCATTTTCGGGGTGTTTTGTCCTGTAACAAAAACACAAAACATGATAAAGGGCTGAAATGAAGGGAACAGAGCTATGCTTTAGCTAATTACGGTTTGAAAAAAAATACAAATTCATAACTGCCTTTTGTCACAGCCTTAACTTTGACTTATGGGAGGGGTGGTAAAACACCAGCATGACTTGGGCATACAGCAACACACTGTGTTGTCAGTCCCTTCTCGGAAATTCTTCCGGAGATAATACTTCTGGGAATGACACTAATTAGTCACCAATCAACATTACCAGCTCTGTAACACTGTTCCCAGAAACAGCATCTTTCTGTAGTCATATTTCCAGGAACAATACATGGTATGTTTATAGAGGCAGGCAAAAAAGGCAATAGGTACTTAAATATACATGAGGCCAGAGACCCCTGGCTCTTAACAAGTTGAGACTTTTATAAGGCCTGTTCTTTCAAAACAACACTTAAGAGTATTTTTTAGTCAGACAAAAAATTACTATCGATTAAACCAATACGGCTTTTGTCGAACTGGGCTCCTTCGCAGCATGAAGTACACACCATTTTTTTGTGTCATGTGGCATACAAAAATAAGAAACCTGTGACTGATCTGTTTGCTTTGGCGTAATGGAACCTTTTGCAGCCGATCTGGAAAAAAACAATCCACGTTGCATCCTTGATCAACATGAACAGATACCTTCCTTGGTTTCGTTAACCGAGTTATATAATTTGGCCCCAAACAGCAGTTTCAGAGGTAAACAGGAAGGTATCGGGATACTTACAAGGCAGCTAAACAGGTTACAGACATTGATTTTATAGGGAGTTAGGTCCATAACTTGGTTAGGTGCCTTATGAAATTCCAAACTGCTGCACAGTTAGATGCTCAGGCAACAGTGAATCTGCCTCTAGCTTTTCAATAATTAAAGCTATTGCATAAATTCTCAATCATTTTATCATTTCAGTGGAACTGCAAATCCCTGCACAAACTTAGATCTTATTTCCAAGTTACCACAAATAAATGCAAATTTTAACCAGATTTCTGCAGCTGTTTTTTTTTCTGCCTTATGTACTCCAGGCTCAAGGAGTGATCTGATAGAACAGTGTTTAAAGAGCAATGAATTTAATTTGGCCACTAAAGATTAAGGTGAAAGTCACTGTACTGTAGCATATTCATGGTCACTTAAAATCAGCTGAAGCATTCAAATTAGCACTTATGTTGGAATATGGCATGGATGCTAATGTAAAATGAATCCTTTACAAGTTTATATGGATTGCCTCAAATAGATACTGCAATAGGTTTCCTTTTTAAAGCAGATCTAATTGCAACGTTGAGAAGAAGAATATTCCATGAAATAGGTATCTATATAGAAACAATTCATCAGAATTACAGTGTTAACTGCCTCATCAGGCAGATTGGGGGGGAGAGGCTGTTTTACAAGCAGTCTGTAAAGGTAAAAAGAAATTAATGCAATTGTACAATTTATCATCCTTTAAAAGAGAAGCTAAAAAAAAGAAATGATGTTTGCTCTACTTTTTTCAGCAGATCCTGGAAGTACTTTCAACAAAGTTGAACCAAGTTTTGCTGTAGTCTCACCACTAAAACACTTAAACTTTGGTATAAATATCTAAAAAAAAAATATGCAAATTTGACTTCATCCCAGATTTTTTACAGACGGAATCAACAATAAATATAATTGTGAACTATAACATTGTTAATTGATTCAAATTAAGCACACTAGCCTCGTAATTGGAGAAATGATCATTTAAAAAGTGTACCTTAGAATCTTTACTTGATTCCAAGTGTAGGTTGTACCAGAGATAACTTCAGTAACTCTCTGCCAGAACAATGTGAAGAAATCACTTGGAAGGAAACTTGTAGGCTGCATGTTCTAATTTTCATGAAGGCAACGAGAATTTACTCACTTGAATCTTGGCTTTAGTTCAAGGCTTATTGGAAGATCAAAATATTTTGGGTTAAGTCCCTGGCTGATGTTCAGAAGGTATCGTTTCCACATCAGCGCTTTCCTTACTGACCACAGTCCAACAAAAACAACAGCAACAAAAAGAAAGTGGAAGCAATCAAAGATATCAGGATTTTATTTTCTTAGACTAATAAAAGAATGGGGAGAATATTTGATTGAACTTCTGTTGTTTTTATTAGCAGTGACTACGAAGAGGCCAAAATGTTTTGGCATTCATTAGACAACAAAATAACGCCAAAATATTGTATCTAGAAGACCTAACAAATGTTAATGGAGTATGTGCTCAATTCTCTTCCCCCTCCTCCCGCCCCCCTTCAAATTTTTGTTCTTTTTTCCCTTTTGTGTTGTTAGACAGAAAAGGAGGACCAACACAGTTTAAATATTACTGGCTTTGCAGACTATAAAAGACAAGTTTCTTCGTTTGATACCAACTGATAGATAGCAATGAGAGCTCATTTCCAAAAAAAAAAAATTATTCCTGCCTCTTAATGGAGATCTTTAAAGAGCAACACTTGCAATCTCCCTTTCCTCATTTGCTGAAGGCAAACTTTGACAATACTTAGCAAAAAAGACCCCACAAACAGTAAATCTTTTGTCAAAGACATTATGGCCCTCATGCAGCAAGAAACCCCCATAATATTTTTACTTTCACAAACGCTTTCAAGTGACCGCCAATCAAATGATCATAAGCACGGCTTTACGTCAACCTATTAGGTATTTTGTAATAGAGGATGTGAAATACTGAAAATGAAGAAACAGATTTAAAATAGTGAGTGTCTGTTCTTCAGGTTATGTTATTTTTCTCTTTAGGGGTGATGTTGCTTTATCCCTATTGCCATTCTTTCCACGCTCTGTGAGGAAATATAATGTAAGGACAAACATATATGCCATTTTTCTGATCGTTTAAAAGGACTTACTTATTGAAATTATTCTTTAGAATCTAAAGTAATATATGTATTAACTATTATTAGAATTTTCCAGTAAGACAGTAAATGTAAAAAGAAATCTATTCATATTGAATTCTATTATCTATACAAGATGGCTCAAGAACATATATATTCAGATGTGGCATATACAGCGTTAGAAACTAATAAAATACCAGATAACTATGAAGAAACAGCCTGCAGATCTGATTATAGATATAAAGCCTCTCTCAAGTTTTTTAAACTTACTTTAAGCAACATTGGATTATGTGTCTACAACTCCTATTTCCAGAGATGAAGGAGAATGGACACAGTATTTTCTTCAGTACTGTTCTCCATGAGAATGCTATTTCACATTTACAGCTTGAGCTCCACTAAAATGCTAATGACAGATTGTTATTATATGTCAAGTAGGGGGATACATCTGCCAGGCAGGACGATACCAGCCTTCAGGACTGCTAGATCTGGACCTGCACCAGAATCCGGTGTAAAGGCAGGAACAGCAGTTCAGAGAAGCCTGGGAGGAGGGGTTCCTGCCCGACACCTCCCAGCATGCAAACACCAAAATCAGAACGAGAAGCATGTGCAGTAGGTGGATGATCCTAGCCACTCCTTGAGTGAAGCTGTGTGGTGTTGACCTGTATGTTCTCTGTGCCTCCACTGGTTAATGGGAAGTCTTACATGCAGTGCAATTACAGTGTCCAAATATAGTATTGCCTTAATAACTGCTTTTTAGAACTAATATTTTGTTTGATTGGGCTAATCTTCTACTACAAATTTGAACTTTTTTTATGTTAACAAGACTATTTCAAAAATTACATTCATTACAATATATTTCCGTGCTTTTCTCCAAGGGAATTAAAATACAGTAATTCATGTCAAGATTCTCAAATGACAATGACAACAAAATAAGATTAATAACTGCTGCAAACAACTTGCCAAAGAAAGTCATCCAGCTAATGCTACAGAGAATGCTTCTGCCAACCCACTGAAGAAAGAAGCACAACTCAGAGATTGTTTCATTTACTCTGTGTAAGTATATTTAGCAAAGATCCTGGGCCAGAAACAGAGATGATAAATGGAGGTGTAAATTATAGACTAGTAAATGGGAGAAAGGCAGAGTAAATTGGCATACGTTGAAAAAAAAGTAATTTAGAACTTTAATTTCTGAAAATGGCTATGACATGGAATGAAAGACCAGAGATGACCCTCTGGCACACTGTTGAGAAAATTTTAAACTGGTACTAGAATTCTTATTTATGGATCTCTCTAGATGGAAAATGACATATTTCCATGATTTCTAAGTGAGCACTTAAAGATTTATGGAAGTACTTACCAAAGACTTGTCTGCCTCAACAGCCACACAATTTATAAGATCAAAATTACAAACATGCAAACTGCTCAGCAGAATGCAAATGTAAAGGAACAAAAATTAAATGGCTAAAATTGAACTAATAGCATTATAAACTTTACAGCACAATTTTTTTCAGTATAGACTTAGCTTTTAAGGAAACAGACATGTCACTTTGACAATATAACTATGCACATTTTAACCAAAACTTAATTAAAAAAAAAAATCTATTCAGTGAATAATAATGGGAAAGCATTACATTTATTTAATCCTTCACACAATGGAGCCAATGTGCCTACCAATTGGGCTATTCACACATAAATTGTATTTAACGGCTTCCTGTTAATATGCTCTAGTTATATAATGAAAACCCAGCAATCTTAAAGCTGAAGCACCCTTGTTCCTCTACTGCCATCAAACTGAACAGTAATTGAGTCACTCAGGAAAGTACATTTGACCTTGAAGCTTTAAATTTTGATTATCCCACCACATCACAAAAATAGATGTAAAGTCCTCAGTAATTTTCTTTTTCTTAAAAGGTGGGAGATAGTAATAGATCTCGCATTTTAATAGTTTAGAACCAATGCCATTTTCACAAGAATCAAATAGAAAATTGTGGTTTGTTTCAATAAAAACTGGATCTGGTGATTTTTTCAATGGTCTTTTGGCACAAAATGAATTTTCTCAAGACAAGAGACAATAAATCATCAATAATTTCATAAATTTTCATTCAGAAAACTAGAAAAATTGATGAAGCAAAGCCTTAGCTCAAACAGATTCAATTTTTCAATTGTGTGTTTCACCAGCCATGAGCCATTTAACTAATAAGCAATTCAGAAATCTGTCAGAGTAGAATTTGTAACTATATTGTAATACAGGAAAAATATCAGTTAAGAACAACATGAGTGGCATACAATAGGCAGGTTTACTGGTAGACACCTTATTCCTACAGTATTTCAGAAGGTGGCAAGTCCAGAGTACATGGTTCTTCCATGTGGTTTTCAAAACTTTGTGCTTTATATTGACTATACTGGAATATATGTACCACGTAACGTAATAAATTCTTAGTTTGATTGTATCAGCTGGTATTTTAGATGTTACACAGAAATAATTCGTTTTCTTGGCCAAAAGGACTATCGCGCAAATCTGTCTAACAAAAAAGCTTCCCCCGAGCCAAGATTATTACAAAAAAGAATGCTCCCTGCCAAATTCTCCTTTCTCCCTCCCCACAGAAAGAAAACAAATGCTCCTACATCCTCTAGTAGCCTGCGTAGCCTCTACAGCTGAAAGCTGTCCTAGAGTCACATCCCAGCCTGTGATAGCTCAAATCAAGAAAATTCCGACTCCACTGAATACATCACACATCTAACAAGTAGTATTGCTCTCCTCCCACTCAAGGAGAAAAAAAGCTAGCTCAATATACACATGGCTGATGGTGGGCAAAGCACTAATTAACAAGACAGAGACACAACTTCAGTAGATCCTCAATGATGTGTTTGATTCTTAATTACCAAACTGACTTGCTAGTTCTTGATGTCATGCTTGAGTATATGATAAGGGCCTTTTTGTGTAATTTGAGTTTCAGTTAAGCAGCAGCATCTTACTACAGTGTTCTTCAAGACGATAGCCAACTTCCTTACCGTCAAAGTCTGACTAGTATAGATGACTAACAGCACTGTGCATGCAGAAGGAAATAAACTGAATTTATTTTGGTATAACTCCATGCAGAATTTGATACAATTCATGCCAGTAGCAACGGTTTCTAATTTAGGTTTCTTTTAGATGAATGACTCTCCAGAAAAACTCCACAAATCCATTGTCTGTATTTCAGTGAAGTTATCTCTATCCACTTTAATCAATTAAACGTTCACATTCACTTTATCAAGGTTTGCTATGATACTGTGTGTTTGCTAGTTTATGTTCAATGCCATTCTTATGCATTATATATGAAATTAAACCCCCCCAAACTAATCATATTTAAAGCCTAATGGATTTGATCTGAATTTACTAATATAAATTAAACATGTCAAAACTAAAATTTTACACTGACTCAAGTAACGGTCAAAATGATGTCACATGGGAAAACCAACAAGAAAACCAAACTGCTGCACCATCTACTGACCAAAAGACACTACAACAGAGCTCAGAAAAATACTATAAAAGTAAAAAAATATATTTAAATGCAAAGTATGTGTGTATGTGATAGACTGGTTTCTCTAAGCCACAGTACTGATGACCCCAATATACTGTACAGTACACATACAGGGCACAATTACTCTAAGTTATATATGGCAACAAGGTTAGTGTTTGGGTTTTTGTAGGATTTTTTTTGTCTTTGTTTTTGGTTTTAGTATTTGACTGAATTTTACAATGGCTAACTGCCCATGAAACCTTTTTTTTTTCCCCCTTCAATTATTCATTGGTTCTTTAAGGTATAGCTGTCACACAACTCAGGCTTTCCAGCAAGAATAGCTGAAACATCACCTTTCCACTGTATATAGGTCACACATTATAACAACGCTGAGATTTTCCTGATGACACCCAAAGCTATCAAAAATGGCTGCGGGATGTCCCCTACTTATTTGCATATTTTAACAAAAGCCAAGGAAAAAAAGAAAAGGACTATATATACATGGGGCCTGGAGATCCTCTTGTTCTGCTAAATTTTACAATTGTTCATTGTAATCACCTTGCTTTTTTTAAACAAACATGGAAAAATAAGTGAAGACTCATTTCTCACTGGGAAGGACAATAAATACTGCAAGCCCAAGCTGCCTATAACTATGCTGTAACTACATATGAATATTTTTCCATTCCAAATGATTGCTGAAAATATACAGGAGCACACGGTGAATTAAAAAGGTACTATTCCCTATTTATAGAACACCTGCATAATTACAACACAAAGAATGCACTTATTTCCAGCTATGTGTATACAAGGAAGAGACTAGCAAATTGTAAGGCAAAAAGAAAGCTGCAGAAGTAGTAATTATGAAGATGGAAAGAATAACTTATGAAGAAAGACTGTAAGAAATAACATGCATAGCTTGGCTAAATAATTACTAAATGGACTCATGATTACTGTGTACAAGTATTTCAAGGATGTAAACTCGAGTGAATTGCAAGGGGACTGTTTTGCATTGACGGGTTGAAGCAAGGCAGAAAAAAGTTTAACTGTAACACTATATTTTTCATTCGTAAGCAAAATTCACAGAATCACAGAATCTTAGAGGTTGGAAGGGACCTCGAAAGATCATCTAGTCCAACCTCTCTGCCAAGGCAGGACCACCTAGAGTACATCACACAGGAACGTGTCCAGTCGAGTTTTGAGTGTCTCCACAGAAGGAGACTCCACAACCTCTCTGGGCAGCCTGTTCCAGTGCTCTGTCACCCTCACGGTGAAAAAGTTTTTCCTTATGTTAACACGGAACCTCCTATACTCCAGCTTGGACCTGTTGCCCCTTGTCCTATCGCTTAATGACAACAAGAAGAGTCTGGTTCGATCTTCCTGACACTTACCCTTAACATATTTATAAACATTGATGAGGTCACCCCTCAGCCTCCTCTTCTCCAAGCTAAAGAGACCCAGCTCCCTCAGCCTTTCCTCATAAGGGAGATGTTCCACTCCCTTGACCATCTTTGTGGCTCTGCGCTGGACTCTCTCTAGCAGTTCCCTGTCCTTCTTGAGCTGAGGGGCCCAGAA
>VWZZ01008490.1:130291-195203 GCA_013399095.1 Psophia crepitans
CAGCAAACTTGCTGAGGGTACACTCCGTTCCCTTATCAAGGTCACTGATGAAAATATTGAATAGCACTGGTCCCAGTACCAACCCCTGAGGGACTCCACTGGTCAGAGACCTCCAACTAGATTCTGCCCCATTGACCACAACCCTCTGACTTCTTCCTTCCAACCAGTGCACAATCCACCTCACTACCCGATCATCCAGGCCACACCACCTCAGCTTACCCACAAGGATGCTGTGTGAGACAGTGTCAAATGCCTTACTAAAGTCAAGATAGACCACACCCACTGCCCTTCCATCATCCAGCCACCTGGTTACATCCTCATAGAAGGCTATCAGGTTGGTCAAGCATGACTTTCCCTTGGTAAAACCATGCTGACTGTTCCCAATGACCTTCTTATCCTTGATGTGCCTGGAGACAGTGCCAAGGACAAGTTGTTCCATCACCTTTCCTGGGACAGAGGTGAGACTGACCGGTCTGTAGTTACCTGGGTCCTCCTTCTTGCCCTTTTTGTAGACTGGAGTGACATTTGCCTTCCTCCAGTCCTCAGGCACCTCTCCCGTCGCCCACGACTTGCCAAAGATGATGGAGAGCGGCCTGGCAATGACCTCCGCCAGCTTCCTCAGCACTCGCGGGTGCATTCTATGTGTTTTGCTGGTTACTTTCCATACAGATTACCAAATACCATAATTAAGTGTATCTTTTTCTTTTAAAACACAACCTTGCATTACTACAAGGGGAAATACGACTCTGAATTAAAAGTTCAGGGAAAAAGACACCACTTAACCACTGTCTTCAGTGTTTTCAATAGGAACATGAAGGCAAAATAGCACAATAATAGTATAAATTATAGAAAAAAGTAGCATGAAGAATATTGACATGTAGCTTTCTTATCCAAACCCAAATTCATAACACATCCCTCAGTAAAATGAAAGGGAAAAGCTTTTTAAGCACTTGACAAGGGCATACACCCTTTCCAGATTTGACTGAAATCCTTGTGTACATGGCTGCACACAGCACTGCAGAAATGGTTAATGAGGCTAAGCGAAAGAAATCACGTAGCAACAAAATCATCAGCTAATACTTTAATGGTTTCGTTAGTAGTTAAATGAGAACAATTCATTGATTCCATGACACGGAGACTAGTGTCTGGACAGATATCACCAAATCCATTTTTCCTCTCTGAATGGTATGGATAAAATCCTGTTCTTTATAACTGGAACAAGTGACAAGACACCAACACTTAAGTAGTCACAAGACAAACAAAATGGGGAGCTTACAGACAGGCTGCTCTGGGTAGCAAAACTATTACATTAAAAAAGTAACCAAACAAATTCACACAAGAAATTGCAATCAGGAGCTGTTAATCATTAAAAAAAAAGTCATGATAGAATATTATGATTCAGATATGAATTTGTATCAGCCTGCAAAACCAAATCAATAAGTAAAGGGAGTTGGGTAGGGATTTGCCTTAGCGTTGTTCAGAGGAGGGACATTTAAATATGTAATTCCTTTTCCTGCACAGATGAAGGGAATAAAATATTCCCCATATCTCATACACCCACAAGGCAAGTAATAGTAGACTTAAATTGCAGAGGTAGAAATTTTGGTACACAAAATCATGGACTCATACAATCATTTAGATTTGTATGCTCTACCGGAAATCATCTGGTCCAACCTCCTCAAAACAGGGCTGACTTCAAGTTATATCTTTAAAGTTATACATTAGGAAAGAAAATCTGTTTCGTGGTAGGGCTACAAGAACAGACTGCTTCCAATTATTGGTATCTCTGTTATCTGAAACCAAGAACAGACTGCATGGGAAGAGTCTTAGAATTTTTCCTATGTTTGGGAAAAGGAATGAACCTCTTGAGGTTCTATTCTACAGTTTGTGACCTCAATTCTTTAGCCCCTTCATACCTAGCACACGCATGAAAAAACATTTGCCTCAATAATATTTAAAGATTCTGCAAAGGAGCTTGTTGCAATGTTTAGTAACAAAGTACATGCAGAGAGATTCATACATCATTGACACCAGCCATGAGAAACAAACTGCGTTATTTGCCAAACATCAATTTATAAAACATCATTTAGTTGTTTCTCTGCAAAAAACAAATTAATGTTATTGTATGAAAGTCATGAATATGCTCTACTGTAGAAACAGTTTGCACAACAGCTGTGAGTTGTTTACTAATTCCTGGTTTAAATCGTAATGACATTATTTTGAGAAAGTGAATATTGCTGTAACTATGATTGTAAGTGAGGATTAATCAAGTAGCCAATGGAGTAAACAACTGCATTATCACCACTGGTATCACAGGATCTTGAAAGCCACAAAAAAAATTCATTAAAAGTAGAATTTAAATTTCTATAGAAGTAGAAATTTGTTTTGTGGGAAAGTGCCACCGGTGGAAACTAAAAAGGTCTGTCGAATGTCTCAAGGAATACTTTTTCCAGACATGTTCCAACACAAGCTCCGAGAGCAGGGGAATGAAATTTACAGCAGGAAGATAAGATGGAAGCATGAAAAATGAAGGACTTGGGCTTTTCACCTTACTGAGATCTTTCACTTAAAAATAAAAAAAAAAACCCCTCTGTACCAGGCAACGCCCGGCTCTACATGGAATAGATGCCCAATAAAACCTATTATTATTTTCATTTTGCTGAAACCCGTAATAGAACACTATTGCCTCTTCTAAGTGAGGACATCCACTACCAGACTTCGTGCACACACTTACATGAAAAGAAAACTGTGCCTGTGATGAGTTACAAGCAGAGCAGGAGTTTCACATGATTTTTAAACTGTCTTGAAACTTTCTCTGTCTTGTTTTTTTTCCTTGACTGCTCACTTGCATTTGACCATTAAGGAGACTTCATAAAGGAACCGTATCTGTACCGATGATCCTGTTTGGGGATCCGTGAACTTTGCATATTTCTATTTGATTATTCCAGGACAACTAAAACCTCACTAACTGCTACAGGATAGTTCCTGTGATGAAACAGTGACAACTGCATCGTAATGCCAGATCCTGCTGCAGGAAGATTCAAGCTTTAGAATGTGGTTCTGGTAGAGTCTAACACTCAAGGAGAAGAAATTAGAAGCGACCGAAATATAACAGTATTGCTGAAGTGAACGTTGAATCTCGTGTTCACAGAATTTTGCATATAATTAAAGGCTAAGCTAGATTTGGAAGTTAGCAAATCATATTCCTTAAGATTATTTGCATCTCTTTCTGAAAGCTTCAGGAGTCCAGTTCCAGTGCCACGTGCATTACACTAATGCCATTACAGCCTTTACTGTTCACTTCAGTAAGAGATGATTTACAGTACGTTGCTCAACGTTGGGCTCGAGACACGTGTTTATGTCTAGCAATGATTTGCAAAAGAGCCCGGTCCTGCAATTTCTTACAGGTAGCCCTTGCACAAACACACCATACTAGGTATTTGCACAAGGATACACAAACCAAGTTTTTTTAGTTTATTAATTTTCTCTTGAAGTCTCTGTGATTGCAAAACAAAACTGAAGTTTTTTAAAATAAATTTGGAGGATAGTTAACAACAAATTTTCTCTTATTAAAATGGCAATTATGTAGTCATCTTCATTTCCTCCTTTCTCCCTAGAATTTTCTCTATCATCATTCCATGCTGGCTGAGATATACTTCTGTCATTCTTCCACTATACTTCTGATCAGGTTTTGGACCTCTATGCTGGAGGAATAGGGATGCTGGAGACAGAAGGGTATGCAGGTCCCAAAACATTGGCTCTTCAAAACTGCCTGCCCTCAGAAACTGATTTTTAAATGTTAGGTGGTAGGTATTTCCTCCCTCTGTTTTGTCACATGTGATTGCTTTCTGCTCTTGCAAAACACAGAGGTTTTCATAGCCGTAAACTTAATTTTTTACTTCCATTACTAATATACCAGTATTTTGACAGCCACTATAGGAATATTCATTAATGACACACATATTAGGGAAACTGATTAATATAATGCAATAAAGGGCATGAAATTAATCTTTTATAGAATATAAATGAAAAGCATACATAAACTTTGATCTTCTGCCATGAAGCGTTCTGCAGGAATTGATTTGATTTCATTTGTTATCACAAACAATGTGTTTCCATGTCACACATATTTTAGGCAGGAAACTTCTGATAAATCTTTCATTTAAAACACATCTGTAACTATGCATGGTAATCCTATACATAGGAGATGACTTTTATCTACTCTAATTGTTCACTGATAACACATCTGATTATTTGCCCCAAGGCAACATTATAAATTCTAAGTTGTTTTTTCACGGTTGTAATTACCATATGTTTTCCCTCATCTGATTCTGTTAGCTCACTCTTTGCTTAGTGATCTTAGTGTCAATCACTTGTTCTGCCAGTGCATGCCTCAAACCCATTAGAGTGGATTTGGGAAACTGGAAATGCAATTTTTTAGTTCTAAGGAGTTGTTCCAACAACACGGGTCACAAAAACTGCTTTTTAAACACAATTGGCAATACGATCCCTGTGTTTCCAAGGGACTGGAACTTATTCATCGATACAACATCCAGCATTTCTCTGTCCATTCTTTAAAAAACTGTAAGCACAGAGATACCTGTTAAAAATATTGATAAAAAAACAGTATTTTCTTTATGTTTTGAACACGTCAGGTTACAGGAGAAGCAGCTCAGGAGCAGCTACACACTCGATAGTGTTTCTTAGCAACAACTTCACCGGAGAAGTTTGCAAGGAACTGCAAATAGGATTCAGGCAGTACTTTGGAGTCCAGCAAATCAGTTCCTCATTCCTAATTAAAATGACCCTGAATCTCTTTTGTTTCTGAATAGCGTATTTAATCCAAAAAGCCTAGCCACCAAAGATAAATTTATACTCACACATGCTAAATTACTATTGTAATTTTGGTTGTGGAAGACAATCCCAGAAAAAACTATGAACAAGTTCTGCACTCTGGGTTGGAAGCAATTTTAGACAATATTGATTGTCATTAAAGAAAAAGGGGAAGCCTGTAGTGAACATGGGAGTGGAAACTAAGCTGTAGTTGTCATAGGATAATAATTGGCCTGTTTGTTTTTAACTTAAAGAATGTTTTTACATATTTTTTGTTAAAATATGCTTTAGCAGCATTATAAAAACTGAAGATTATTAATCCCATTGCTGACAATATGAAGCCTAGTTAACAATAAATTGTTACATGACTTTTTAGCAGTATTTAGTTGAGGAAAAAAAAAGCTTTTCTTTTTTGTTTTTGGTTTTTTTTTCTTTTTTTTGTTATTGGTTTTTATTACAATAACTTACCCACTGTGTCAAGTTTTGTATACAGAATACTAAGTACACCATCTGGCTATAAACTAGATCCTACGTGTTACTCACTTAACCAGTTTCATTACAGTTGATCGACAGCATAAACAACACAGAAATCAAAGCAGGTACATTTTAAAAAGGAACCTGCTAAATCTTAGTTCATTGTATCTTTCTGGATTATGACCAGAATCATCAAACACTCCTACTTCTCCAGTAACTAAAAGAAGAGATGCACTTGTAAAATCTATATGGCCTCAGGACATTTCAGAAGCCTCTGGACTAGCTAAAGGGCTGCTCCAGCCTAGTAAATCCCTTGCATAATGCCAGCAAAACAAGTGACTGATACATCTCCGTACCTTCTCTAAGGAAAACATCACGGTACAGCTGTTCATTTGGACAGGTTGCAAATTAAGACATCTCAAAGCATCTCACCATCTCCTACAGTCACCCAACTGCCTATGTATTTTGGTGGCTGATAAAGATTTAAGTATTTCCTATCCAAGTGAATATAAACTGAATGGAAAACAAGTGCCTTCTTGCCAAGTTAAGACTTTTCTTGGTGCTTTTATTACGGCGCATTAGGATATTTTTATATTCAGATCACCTCTATCTGGAGCATATCCTATTTTATGTGAAAGCGCCCAAGTTCCATTTCTGAAGGCCCAGTATTTAGTGGGTTGCAAATCTCCAAATATATCAGAGATACCTCACCACAGAAATGGAAAGCTGGGAGCCTTTCAGCTGGCTGCTCATCCCTGACAAGAGGATTTCTACCTCAGCCATGGCTTTCACTGTGTCCAGTCCCATAGGTAGGGGACCCAAGTGCTAAGAAGATCACAAAGCAATGGTCACTAGTTTTTAAGATCCATTTAATTTCAAAATTATCTAAATAAAGTTTAGAAAATTTCATTTCATAATGAAGTGTGTAAATTTTTTTCGGTATTTTTTTAAATTTCCAGTGGAAAGCAAATGGCAAGCTTTAATTAGCTCAACAAGTTGCTTCGTGTTTTGAGGACAACAATATCTTTCCTAAACTGTCTGAATGTTTCCAAAGATAATAATAAACACATGATTGAGGATACAGCCCTAAGGAGGTGCAGGCTCCTCTCCAATGGCGCCGATTCTTTTTATTCTTTAAATCTTAAATTTGCCAAGCCAAATCTCACACTTGTTTTTCACGTTTGATAAATGGATACACCGCTCTTGCCAAACTTACTTGTATGATCAAATTGTAACACAGAAAATATTAAAAATTCAGCCTCATAATACTATTGTTTAAAAAACAAAATGCATCTCAAATGGTCTGAAATATAATTCCCATGCTAAAGAGTGAACATTTGTAACCGTTATTCATATTTTTACATTAGCAAACATCCCTCTTCACATTCCTGACTTCAACACAGGCCATAAGTACTTTTATAATTACAGCTTGCATTCATGCAAATGACAGTTATGCCTCGGTATTTATCAATGGAAATGCTAGAGAATTCTAAGTGGAGCATGACACATCCAAAATCATTAAAAAACCTCTCTATCAACAGTTGACATACAGTAACACATTGAGCAGAGTTAAATGTTTGTCTTTGGAGATTTTGTGCATTAGCTTAAAAAGTGATTGATAATGCCAGAATTAGTGATGGATTTGTCTGTGGTTTGCTGATGCCTGTTTATCTGAGATGCATTACCGGAAATAATCTCCCTGCGAAATAAACATCCCAATGGAAAAACAAGCTTAATTAGAAACTCAATCCAAGCAAGCCATTTACCAAATCAAAAAGAAAAATGGATTTTATTTTTTTTTTTGGACAAAAAAATCCTACCAGGTTACCTTTTACACAAATAAACCTTTCTGTGTTAGACTACACAGGTTACATCTCTAACCTAACAGACATTTATCCTCACAAACATTAGCACAGAAGAGACATATACTGACAGTCACTGCCCTTAAAACAATGGCTTAAACCAGGGTGACACATGTCAAATACCCAAGATAAAAAAATAGATAAATAATTAAATCAAAGTTCCCACGGGGCTATCACATAGCTTTAGATAGCTGAAGCCTTCTTGCATTAGGCTGCTTCTGAAAGGTTCAGCCAAATAAATTCTTTAAATGATGCCTTAAAATAATTCATACCAAGTGTTCAGGGTTTAAAGCTACAGTACAGCCCTGGGTGGGACAGCTTGCCAAAGGTTGAAATTCTGTTTACAAGTTCTGTCTTCACTCACCAGTTCTTACCTATCTTTATCTGCAAAACATGTATGAAAGTGTAAGTGGCTCAGCAAGCGGCAATGTAGTACAGAAGTCCTCAGAGGATTACACAGATTTACCTGCTAAACCCCCACTCAGTAGTGTTGCGGCTTACGTGTTTTTACAGTAGCCGCTACACTGATTAAACAACAATGAACATTTAAAATACAATAATGATTTCATAAAGTCCTTTGACTCTTGTAATCTCTTCTGCCATGGTCTTTCTCCTGCCAGTTTCATCCCTCCTTCAGCGGCTCTTTGGAAGTTTCTCTGTGCAGTTCCTCAGGGTTGTATCCTCAATCACTTTTGTGGTTAGCTTTGGATAATCTCACATACAAGTTTTGCCTCAACAAGATTTCAGATTCCACTTGAAATCTTTCTGTTAATCAACAAGGGCGGGTGGGTTAAGGCTGACACACCTGAACCAGCTTTAATATAATTCCTTTAGGTGCAATTCAGTGATGATGTAGCACAAATTGGCCAACTCGTTCATCTCAAGTTTCACAGTGTTTTTCCACAATCTTACACGAAACTTCAGTTGTTCCGTCATTACTGCCATCACTCATAAATAATGCAGAGGTATGTCTAAACACGCTACAATCACATCTTCAATGATATTCAAATATACCCTGGCACACTTGCTGTCTTAGACTTTAAGCTCTTTATAACAGTGGGTGCTTGATGCGTGGTTAGGTCTCTTGGTGTTATGATGAGTGAAATCATGGGGCATGAAAGAAAATAACTCAAATTTTCGACTTAACCTAATTCTATTTGTTCCATTCCTGCATTTAAATACTTTTCAGCATCATAACTTCTCACTGTAATTTCATAATCTATAGATGTTGCACACTGTCACAGTGTGGCTCCAAAATTTTAAGATATATGTACAATGATAAGTACTTTTCTTCCTTTAACAACATTTTTAGCAATTCCAGTGATTAAGGGTCTTCTTAATGGGGGGGGGGGGGGGAGAGAAGCTTCTGGGGCTTTTTCCCCAGATACTAAGAGATGGCTGGGAAGTTCAAAATACCTCTACGGAATATACATGAGCATAGCATCAAACAAGAGGAAGAACAGCTTCTTTGTGGAGAAAACAAAGTTAACGTGGGGCTTCCACATGACACTGCGGAAAATGCAGAGTATATAAATATCTCAAAAGCAAAGATACCTGTGGTAGCTTTAATCATGCTGATAGAGACTAGCTCAATTGAGTAGATCACCTATGCTGACATCAAAAAAACCAATTAATTGGTTCTGCATCTATCATTCTAAAAGACCTAATTTTAAAGCTAAAAAGAAAAAAATTAATTTCTAAAAATTCCAGCAGTCAAGCTCTTGCACTATATTTATGAATTAGTATATTTTACTTGCACAGTAGTACAGAAAATACGTATAAGTATGCAAAACTAAAACCTGAAAGTTATATGTGCAATTTACTCTGCATATTTTTCAATAAAGAGATATTTAGAATAACACGCCATACACTGTTTGTCATCATCTCATATAAAGCTGCATTTACAGGCTAGCAATATCTTTTTATGATGCTCTGATTTTAGAGTTGCTTTCAATTGTTCCTCCCATTAGAGTTAAAAATATTAATTCACGCAATCTGAGCCATGGAATGACTTCAACAAAACTAATTAGCATAACCTTCTCCGATGTCATCCATATTCATTTTGCAGATTGTGGCAATGCTTAAGGGCAGAACTAGAACTGATGAAGCCTTAAGCTGTTTCAGTGCTACACTTCATAAACCTGTGAATTCAGCAAATCTTACCGTTGCCACCTACAGCAAGCACGGTGTATAATGTTAAGTAACTGCTGTAAACTTCATTAAAGCCATCAAGGGATTTGTGCACTTAGTCACAGCAAAGATTAGAAATATCATCACCAGTGTCCATGCAGCACCCTTCCTCAGCTGCAGGCTCCCCTTGGCTGGTGGGAGTGGAGCAGTTACATCCTTGAGGAGGTGAGGCCCATCAGTTGAGAGCACAGCTTTGTGTCTTTGGACACAGCACATATTATGGCAGCCACCATGAAGTGGCACAGACAGAGGTCCGGAGCGCTGTGACCTGTGCAAAATCTTGTGTAACATCACCTGGGCTTACACTCCTTAGGAGGCAACTCAGTGATACCCAACCCATGCTGGACACTGGGAGGTAGGTAGCTGCCAAAATATCAGCTGTTCCTTTGGGGAAATTAGTTTTATTAGCAATCTTATCCAGTCTTGGGACCAGCACATATGGGACCATGCAGGACTACTACAGAAAAGTGGGTTTGTGTGAAAACAGATGGGGAAGAAGCTATTATATTCCTGATCTTAAGCTAGATGCATCTTCTTGAGCAGCACTAGAAAGCAGTTTGAGTTCCCATAAGAAATGTATCCTCATTAAATATAAACCAAGAGTTACAAGTTTAATATTCCTTATTATTAATATCATATAAATATTCTGATGGGCAAATCCTAAAAGGCTGCAATCATAGTTGTAATGCCTTTAGCTTTGATGACACTAGATTAGAAACAAATGCCCAATAGTACTTCCTAGGATGGGAGTTTTCCCTTCGACCAGCCTCTCATACACTTATCTCCAGCCATCCATGGACACACATTTGTTAACGGTATCCATTGGATACAAGCCTTATACAGTATTTATACCTTTTAAAAATTACAGTCACACTGCTCCTCCATTACAATACTTCACACACAACTTCTTCAAATATTAACTTCGCAAGAATCTCAAGGAAATATAGCCTGGTTTCATTAATGTTTATAGGGTCATTTGAAGTGAGAATAGCCTTTACAAACAATTCAAATACACGTAAGTGGTGACTGAGACACACGCATTATTGTTATTTTAATCCTTTCACATTTGAGAGGACACAAATTCCTGTTAAATATATTAACCTGCTCCTGTATATACATAGTCCAAACACCATTACAGAAACCAACAATTTAGCCAGGAGCACCCAAGCCCTAATCCTGCTTCTATACTTTTCTAGACAATAGCGCTACAAAACATGAATATATTTAACAAGAAAATACACACACCACTTTTCACTGGACACAGATGCCTGTGGCTTCCAGGACAAGTAGCACAAACAGCAGCCTCCCTCTCCGTGATTTCTTAATTGGAATTTTAATAAAGGCTCTACCACAGTGGAGCAAACTGCCGTTAGCACAGCTCTGACTCTTTTAATCAAATTCCTTGGTGCTTGTTCTTGGAACTGACTGGAATATAGAAAGTTATTTTAGCAATATTTATATTTTCTCTGGTTTATAATTAAATTTTTTACTCAAGTATAAAAGACCAAAAAGTCATAACATCCTTGCATATATTATATTGGATGGCTCAGGGGTCAGATCAGGTTTTTATAATATTTCCATTCCAGCAGCACCCAGAAACACTAATAACTGGATTGCCCAGGTAAGTGCCAAACAGGCTCACTGCGCACCATCCTTCAACACACATTTCACTCTTAACACAGAGCTGCAACTCCTACAGAATTTCAGTGTGTTAACGTCTTTCAATAAAAATTTTCTCCTTTTCTCAAAAATGATTGAAATAACAACAGGTTACAATAAATTCAAATAACTAAACTTCACTCTTCTTTGAAAGTCTCATTTGTTTTCCAGTCTCACTTCATTTTAAAAGCACATGCAACAGCCACTACGTTAATATTTTTAAGTGCACACTTTGTATTCCCTGTCTCAACCTGAATCCAAGAGGCAGAGGAAAAAAGAAAATCTTAATTGCTCTGTAAATTTTACAGTATGCGTGTAGATTTCTTACGTCTTGCAAATCAAACTAGAGACATCAAATGATTTCACTGAGGTTTTTTTCTGAAAATATTCTTAAAAACTGCAGCTAGGTATTCGTTATTGGTTTGCATTCAACGAGCACTTGAGTCAAACACCATTTCATGTCTCTGCAAATTAAAACCTCTCAGTAAACGAATGGCTAATATCCTTCAACAGGAAGAGATGGAATTTATTAGATCCCTTTCTTCAATGGCAGAGTGAGCCAGGTAATTTATGCAGTAATGTAAAACATCATTAATGCTATTGCCTCTGCTAATTCTAAATCTACTCTGCAGCCTTTTAAATCTACTGTGGCAATTTCTGTTACTTTCCCCAAGTCTTGTTGCTCTGCTCCATATTTCTGCATCAGAACCTTCCTTAATTTTTTTTTCTGACACAGTTATTTCAATGCAGAGAAACATGTAAATTTTGAAATATACCAAAGTTATTCAAGACTAAGAAGGAAGGTAGAAGTTTAACTAATCTAATCCATGGTCCACTGGTTACTTAAAATTATGACTTACTAAAAGTTATTATTTTAGTATTTAAAATTTTTATCATATAAATAAGGTACATATCTATCAGGTCCTTTTGAAGGGCAGTTCCTCAAGATAAAGGTAAAGATCTTAAAGGTAGTGCATGAGGCAAGTATTGCTTCAGAAGTGTCACTTCGCTAGCAAACTTTTTTGATCCAGGTGTTTTTAAAAAAAGAACATAAACAAAAAATTTCTTTTAGACACAATTCCTACTTCATTTTCTATTTGTGATTATCTGAATCTAGTGTTCAAGAATGTCACTAAAGCCACTCAATTCACCAGTGCGTGATGTTTTGTGGCAGGAGGGTGGGCATGGCTGGGGCAACGCAGGCGAGCAGCACCCCTTTTGCATCAGCAGCAGCCAGCTGGGCTCTTACTGACTCTGCAGAAGCTTTTTGTAAGAAGAGATGGACTGGGAGACACGATACATAGTTTAACTGAGGTGTTGAACAACTAGTAGGAGGGAAGCAAGTTCAGAAGAATGTTGTTTATTTGGTTTTCACGATGGTGCTTGTAAAACTGGTCTCAGCAGTTACGGAGGGCTGAGGCGCTTATGCATTGCATCCCACAGAGCACTCAAACCTGTCTTGGTTTCATCACTTAGACATCATTGCAGCAAGGGAGGTTTAAAATAACATACCAAAGCAACACAACATGCACAGGAAGACCTGATTTGTAAAAACTATGTTCAGAACTGATGAGAAAGAATGTCAAGACTAATTGAATAATTTTCCCTAAGAACTAANGTGTTCAGAACTGATAAGAAAGAATGTCAAGACATTGCGACTTGGATACATGCTTGAATTGTCTCGAACTACAGAATAATAAGTTAACTATAACTGCATTCAGTTCCTCTCTATTTTCTCTTTGTGCAAGACAAATGGCCACCTAAACCTGCAATATCTCCAGCAGATTGTGCTGACTTTGGGATCTCAGTATTACACTTTTGAGATTTAGCCAGTTCAGGCCAGTCAGCACCTCTTGATGTTATTCTTTTATCTGATTTCCAGTCCCCTCTCAGAGATCCACCTCTATCCTCCATATGAAGTGGAAATATTACAAATAGTAAGATAGCAAGTGACTTGCCCAGCATTTTTTTGGTAGATGCTCCAACACAAATGATTCTGTTCCTTGCTACGACTCTGAAAATGAATAATTTTCCCTAAGAACTAACTAGTGCTCCAAGAGAAATGTAAGAAAAAAGACTAGAAACAAAAATTCCCAGAACCAATATCTGATTAACTGTTTTAAAACTTTACTTGCACTTCGAATCTTTAAATATTTCTTGCTCTTAACAATTCACAAAGTTGTCTTCCCATTTTTAAAATCCATTATTTATGGATAAAAGGACAAGTTTGAATCACACTTCAATCAACCTTTGCTCTAGAGTAAAAGCTCTCTTTTCTGTTTTTTTTTTTTTAAGAAAATACTGTTTGACTTTGCAATATTAATATTTTAACATCAACTTTGTGCATCTGAGCAGTTGTTGATTAACACATATACTCAGTAGTAGATATGAAAATTCTGTGAGGACTGGTGTTCAAAATTAAGAACAAGCACAGGAAACTTTTCATGATCATTAAAGATGCATGCATTATTATTATGGGAAACATTTTAATTAAATGCCCTGAAAGAACTGCCCCCCACCCCCTTAGTTTGCTGCAATGTATCACATCTTTCATACCTTGTTTAACCGGCCCCCGCAGTAGCAGGAGAGCTTGCTCTTTACTTCTAACAGGGTTGCTGTAGAATTAGCTGATGTTGCCATTCACGTCATCATCACTGCAAACTTCCATGCTCTCACCCTACCCTTGGCATCCACTTAACCATCTTGGGAGGTGAAAGGTAACCATAACCACCCACTTCAGAGAGGCTACAGGCTAAACCATGAGAACGTTTAACATCTTTATGGCATTTTCCAGTTTCAAGTCATGGAAGCAGAAAAGTTCTCTTGCAGTCACAAACAGACCCTGCAACACTGCACCTACACCACACTTAACCTGAGGGGGTGGGCATTTAAACGTCCTTGCAACACACTTGCATGGCTGCTCTTAGAAACCAATAATGAGAATCTTCTCCTTATCTAAAGAGCCCATCTAACCTAAGGGGTAGAAGGTAAAACTTTCAAGTATGTTTAAAACACTTCATCATAAACAACCAGAAATGATCATTTACTTTCATCTCTTTAATTATGTTTAAAAAATTAAATAAACTAGCTACTATGTGCAACAAGGAAGTCCCAAAACTACTGCTGCAGGACTAATGCCTCTAATCAACTCTTTGAACTAAGAATCCAGACACATTTCTGATCACTGGCAACAACAGATTGACACATTTAAAGATGCATTAATGCATCACCAATGCCTGCGTTACACAGAAGATAGATGTCTTTGACACACTAGCAAACACGATTCCAAACAGAACCACAGTTTCCATTAGAGTGAACTTCTGGGTATGGGGTGATGGGAAAACAAAACAAACCCCAAGCTATCGTACCATATTCTGCTTCAGCTGTACCCATGAAATTCTACCAAACCATTTGGAAGCTCTTCAAATATGATTTGGAATAACAAAAAGCACACCTTTATTTCAAAGCCAATATCAACCATTATTTTCCACAGGTCAGCACATTTAATGCTCTCAAAGCTGGAAAAAGCGTGAGCAGAATGGAATTTATTTCCATGTGTTTTTGGACAAAAATCGAGGAATATCCATCCCACAATACTCCCACCTCCATTTACTTTCTCACGTGGGATTCTGGACCAGTCTGTGAAGTCACAAAGGGAGAAAATGCTCTTTGTGGAGAAAAGAACAGAAGGCAGACAGGATGGGGACTGCAGAGCAAGTTCCTCTGCTGGCAAAAATGCTCCGTCTTCCAGATGGTGGAGAAGGGAGCTGATTACATTCCTGTGGGAAGAACTGCATAGCCAAGTATTTGCCAGGTGCTTCAAGTCTCTTGCTCTGTGCAATTGTCCTGCCCTCTTCTACTCCCTGTTGCTTAATACAGAATCTCCGTTTTCGAGACAAATTGACTGTTTAGAGATTGGAAGAAAATGTTCCCGCTGAGGCCAAGACTGGCAGACATTTCTAGGAGTATAACTTAAGCACAAGTAAGTTAATAGGTGTAGGACTCAGAAATCAAAGTAAATTATCCGAGGGAAAATTTAGTTTATCACATCTTCTGACTAACATCCAAGAGTGTTAAAAGGCAGAAGGGGAACTCAAGGTAGCACTGAAGACTCCACTTTTCATAGCTGGGCGTTAAGCTTGCACCAACTTCTCTATTTTCCCTTAAAAGGTTGAATTGAACTGCATATAGCACTAGGTAGATGGAAAGGACTACTCATTAGAGTTTTACTGTATTAGGGGTATAAAGAACCACTCCATGACTCCTACACTAGCACCACTTGAAAATTGCCAAGTACATTAACAAAGCTGCGATGTGACACTTCAAAATCATCCCTTTAATCACATGCCACTCAAGATCATACAAAATCATAATAAACATCAGACTGACCATTTTAGAGTGCCCACCACTACTCTGAAGCATGTAATTTATTGCAGAGACACAGGAAAAACAAACCACTTTTAGCAGAGCATTTCTAGGGAATCAAGGCAACCTGCAAGTACAGTCAAATGCTGCCAAAAAAGGAACCATCCCCACCAAATTCCAATGGGTGAGCTTCTGTAAGCAGGTATGAAGTTTCCATAATGCCCTTGAGAATGTAACCAATGTGTCATAATGATGTGTGAGAACTTCAACTTCTTTATTCCATATGCCTGAGAGAAATAAAATGTTTGTGCTATCATATGATCCTAACGGTTTTCGATGTATAAAGGCAAATAAAAACCCCTAAAAATGCGAAGTAGCAAATTTTCAAACATTTAGAGTACAAGAACACATGCAGGACCCATTCCTATGCTGACCTTGAAAATCAAAGGCCCAAGATGAGGAAGGAGTGATGGTTTTTAACACTGAGCACATGGACTGAACTTGCACTTTCTAGTTGTGCTTCATTAGCTGCATTTCTTGTCATTTCTTTAAAAAAAAAAATGACAGTATGCTCATTACCAATGATAGATATTTCATAGGCTTTTTATGCTGGTAGCTACATAATGAGTAAATACTTCTAGTAGCTATTAAATTAGAAATGTAAGGTAAGTAAAAAAAACAGTTTTCCCCTGACACTAACATGTTTCTTAGACGTCCTAAAGCTCTCTCAGCTATATAATAGAAAAAGAAAAAGCTTTATCTTAATCTGTAATGATATTTCAGAAATGACTTTTACAGTACAGTAATTCTAGAAATGATGAGAAATGAAGAATAGCAGTGACAACTGAGTTTAGAGTTAAGCCGAGGTTCCTCTGGGGAGAGCACAACTACCAGCATAAAAATATTCTGCTGAGAGAATCCAGGTTTCTTGAAACAGGTTGTGCTCCTCCAGTTTACAGCGCATTCACTTTAAGAGCAGAAAGAAATCCAGATACACCGCAGAAAGGATAAAACAGATAAGGAGTGCCTACAAGGGAGGTAAGAGAGCAACCTGGAATTCAGAGAAGCCACTTACCCAAGGTACATTATTGCCCTGGCAAGAAGGTAAGAACCACAGTAGAAGTACGCACAGAAGAAATACACCATGACAGTCACAGAAAGGCTTATGAAAAGCTCAGGGTAGCAGGACAACTTATGAGATATCTCCTCAACATAATCCTCAGCGTGATCATAACTATTATACTGTCTGTTCGAAGTCTGACTCTCATTGCAGGTGTATAAGCTATAACCATTTATACCAGTGCAATCTGAACACAAGTTGGTCTGCCAGACTCTGAGGGAAAAATCTGGAAAAAGGAAAAATCTGGAAATTAGTCTTGCAGAGCTGAGGAGAAAAAAAAATAAAAAAACCCAAACCCACCAAGAAACCTTATTTCTCCTTTCAGATACTCGAGGGCAATTTCATTCTCTTTCTCCCTCTCTTTGCACATTAAAAAAAAAAAAAAACAACCATGAAATAAGAGGACAATCTGCCTTTCTCAGCAAATTATCCCAGTAACTCCAATGGGAAACCTGCCAGTAGGAGCAAACAACATGAGGCATAGCTGAACTCTACTGAAAGTCCAGAAAATATCAACAAAGAATCAGACCGTCTTTATTGAAAGATTCATAACATAGCAAAGACTGAGAGTTCAGCATCACTGTGATTGTCTGCGCAACACCAGGCAAGAACCTGCATCCAAAACCCGTGTAGTTTCATTACCACAAGGTCAGATTTAAGGTAAACTTGGATTTTAGAGTTGAAATTCAACTAAACTTCCTCAGTAGCTTCCATGAACATAACTTTATGCAGTATTTTGTTATTAACTTTTTCTCTAGATGTTGCTAAAAATATTCAGGGATAGAACACATTTAAAGATTTTAAACTTATTTTACAATTCTATAGGTCAAGCCATGCTCCTGTTACATTACAGTTCAGAAATTACCTTGAGGAAGTCAGTGCAATTAATTAAATGCTTCACTTCAGAGAAAAGGAGAATCTAGACAATTATCTCTAACACCCTTAAGTATTACTATACTAACCCTCTCTTCCTTCTCTCTGAGACAGACAGTATCTATTAATACCTTTCAGCTAAAGCTTGAGACTCAAAACCATATTTTCACACTACTGACATCCCTACCTCAGTATACTTCTGGGGAAAAAAAAAATATTTGGAGATTAACCATAGAAGATACATACTGCTTTCAAACCCTACTGATACCAGGCATCCTTCGCATCCAGGAAGAATAAAATAAACGTTCTTTAAGCTGTACGCCCTCTAGAGTGCTTATTGCATGTGTCTGGTAACCCATCTGAAATTCCTGATTGCTTGTGCCAGATGAGTTAATTTTTCCAAGTGCTAAATGAAAACATATCATGCTCGTTCACATTCAAATCAGAGGTATATTCCCAGACCAGAACACTGTAATCTCACATCTAAAGAGACTCCACAGCAGCAAATGTGTTTGTCTTTATCTTTGATTTCATGGGTTGTGCCAGTCTTTGCTTCATCTGCAACAGCAATCCCATTTTCACATGTTTAATTTGATGTAAAGGTGTGAAAGTTATATTAGTCAGCTTCCCTAACTAAAACTGTTATATTTCAAACTGCAGTTCATGGGGAGGTTGTGGGAGGACACCAAATGATCTAACCTGTCAGTCACCCTGATTTTGAGATGCTTGATACTAATTAAGCATATCAGATCTGATGCCAGACTTCTGTAAGACAAAGGGCTCCATCAAATTGATAAGACTCTGCTAAGCAGGGTTTAAAATTAATTCATAATTTCTTTTATGTTTGTCATGTTTTGTGAAAATGAACTGCCATTCAATTTTTCATAAGCTCTGCGCAAGCAGAAGCAGCTTAATTTCAGGCAGTGTGCTGACAGGCCTGGGTAGTTTTATGAACAAATTATGATTACACACGGTGATCAAGCTCCAGATAATTGAAGCAGCACACCAAACTATCCAGCATGCAAATATTAATGGATGTCCCCAAAGTCGCTTTGAATCTGCATAATCTAAGAAGTTTTAGCTTCTTTTTGCATTTGGAATAGTTTCAGCATAAATATTTGAAAAGAATTATCTAAAGGAGCTTCCAATGAAGATCATTCCACCTTAGATTTCCTACTGTTTGGAGACAAAAGGGAGCAAGCCTGTGCCTGTAGACGGACACCCAGAGTTCATGCCTGGGAAGGGCTATTTCTACATCCCATTTCTGATTGCAAGAGTTAACATGCTTCGAAGTCAAAACTACTCATCTGTTTTTAAGGGCGCTGAATTCACTGTTCTCTGATAAATCAGTAGAGCTTTGAGAGCACAGCACCTCCAAAAATACCAAAGTCAGTGTGCCTGAAGCTTTAATGGCAGAAACATGGCATGATAAACTAGAAAAAAGCATCTAAGCCAATGGCATTAACTCTGCCTAAATGCATAATATCTGACATATGTTTAATTTAAGGTATCCTGAAGCTTTAGGGTTAATATTTGTCTCAGTGCAAAATATTGGTATTGTCCAAAGGCTATCGTGAAGATTTAGTTGACTACTATGTCTAGTCTACTGGTGAATATCAAGCCTGTGACTCAACTAATCACAGCAAAAACAGTAAAAAAAACCCCGTCTTAATATTAAAAAAAAAATAAAATCTAAAGCCACAATTTATTTCAAGCTGGCAAAGAAAATGGTAATAGTTGTTGCTTTAGGCATTGGTGGGGGGGGGAGTGGAGAGAGAGGGAGAAACTAGTATTAATATTGTCAAGGCAACAATGGATATATTTTACTATTATTTGGTGGAAAATTGAAGGTGTAGAAATCCTTCACTTGCTTTGTAATAGCTTGTTTAATAAAGGGGGACCGGAATAATCGTTTTTCAACTTTAATATTATTATAGAGAAAGAGAAAAATGGTGTCTGCAATCTAATGCTGAAAACTATTTTCCTGCTGGCTGTGAACAGCTATGTCTGTTTTGACAAATCTATTGCTGCAGTAAACAAAAGAAAAACCTTTCACTATCACCTCATTAAGAGAGTCATGAGTGGTTTTCATTGATTAGCTCCTATTATAGCAATAATCCTCAATATGCTGCATGCTACTTGTGAACTCTGTTGTGTGTAAACAGCTACCAGTGATTAGTGATCAATGAATAATTTCAGTCAGAGAGATAAACGTAATTGGATAAGAAGATACTAAGAGCTACTTCATTTCATTATCCTGATACTCAAAGGAAGAAAAGAGATGTAGAGAGTTATCCCACCTTGTTAATTAGTGTTTTCTTACGAACACAAACATTAGATTTATACCAGGCATTGCATCCAAGATGTATCCCCTCAAATAAAATTTTATGTAAGCAAACTTTAGTCCTGCGTTGCTGGTTTTTGCCCAGGGTTTTAAAAGATTCCTAGTTATTAGTGTTGTCTATTTTTCTGTTTATTTTACAGATGTACCAAACCATTTCAGAGAGAATGGCTGATAGCGCTACACGTTTAATAGCTGCAACAGCTACAGGTTTTCACACTGAAGAACTGCAACATCAGAAATGAAATGAAGCATATTCTGGTCAAGTTGTTTCTTCAGAACCCTGGAGCCCTCCCACGCGGCAGACGGCCGGTCCACACAAAGGGCTGAACAAATGCAGGGGCTGGACTGACTGCGGGTAAACCTCATTTTTTGACTCCGGGGTTTGACAGCTTTAGCAGGTACCTTCCAGAGAACTGACATGAAATAACATTTCTAAAGTCAGAGGGAGGCATGTGGCCTTTTTCCCCTCCGTACCTGGTTTCCAAACAAAACACAATTGGAGCAATATTAAGCAAAGCACAACGTTCTCACACTTGTGAGACGACACAGAGCATTAGGTTTAGTCTTCTCTCAGCCAAATGAGTGTCCAATCCCTTGTAATGGCTGGTACAATTTTAGAATTGTGTTCTTATTCTCTTACAGAAATAAAAGTGTAATATTATTGTCACTGGATACCCTCTCTCTGACGTTTGTTCCAGATACTGTTCTCCGGTCTATTGTTCTAGATATTTATTCACATTTTTCCACTGTCATTCTCTCCTGCTTTAAGGTGACTCACTCTTTCTTTGCTCCATTTTCCTTTCACTTGAATGCAAATGACAATGCTATTGATGCCCACACATTCACACATAGTATGTTCTCAAACTAACGTCTACATTTCAGATACAAGCAAACATACCGATAATGTCACCAGCAGTCTAACTGTCTTAAAATTAGCTTTAGCTGTAAATAAGACTGTCCTTTGATGTTTCTGACTGCTTTTTACTGTTCAGTCTGTGTGATGAATCCACGGGTGTACTTTATTCCTAGCCTTTCTCTTCCTTCAGGCTCAAAGATCGCACAAATTACTGAAAAAAATTTCACTGTGAAGCGAAAGAACTGGTTTTCCTTTCAGAAAAGCGAGTCCTCACATTGTATGATGGACAGCTCTCGGGCTATGAAATTCGATGTAAACCCACCAAAACATTTCACAAGTCTTGATTTAAATCCAGACTCCAGCGAGTTAGCTATGGGAATGGTAACGGAGGTGACTAGTACAACAGAGATCTCTAAGAGGCAGTAAGTGAGTTTTAAAACCCTATTTAGCTAGAGATATAACACCTCCTACAGCACATCCGAAGGTGCAGAAGCAGTGAGTGGGCACAGCTATTGCAAAGACGACAATTATACTTAACTACTTTTATAAATAGGGCTGCGTAACTGATGAGGGAAAACGACGTGTGGGTAAGGGCAAGGCCGGCCTACCCACGTGGCTTTCCATGAGGTGTGCACCCTGTAAGTACTGGGAGACCAATTCTCCATAATTTATGCACTGCAGGATGAGACATTTTGGGACATTTTTACCATGCCTCTTCACTGAGCCCAGCAAGAGTCTGTGTCTTCAGAAGGCTTACGGCATCCTTGGGCGCTGTCCTTAACACCCAGCAGATGTGCTCCTATGAGCTGAATTAACATACCAGAACAGTTCGGATCAGCACATTCACGTTTGGTACAGCTGGTCATTTATGACAGACATGGATGCAACATTTCTAGTTTCTCTTTCAATTACAGTCAGAGCTTATAGTGCTCTGTCACTTCCTTCCCCCACAAAATTACTGCCAATTTTAACAGCACTTTCCCAGGTGAGGCACAAGTAATGACTTCTGGCACCATTCATTGCGGTATTCCTTGCCAACATCACACCTCTATTAAGGAACAACTGACAATCACAAGACTTGCCAATATCATCCTAGGGCTTGTGTACCTTAATGAACTTAAAAGATCAGTCTACATGAACTAACATCTTCATTTGGGAACGCTAAATCCTCTCGACTTGAAAATTAGAAGCCTAAATCAGACACTTTGAAGTTCTCATTGTGAATCATTATTTTCTATTACTGTATACATTGTAAATTGCTGCAGATAAAAGCCTTGTCTTTCATTTACAACTGCTTAGAAAAGTAAATTCCTTTTTATTAGCTACAGCATGTAAAGTTTTGCGAGTACATTATTAAAAGCACCTAATTGTTCTTTGAGCCAGTAAGTACATATTTCTCTTTCCAATTGAGAGTTAAGTTTCTGAAGTACCAAAATATCCTACTGCGTACAGCAGTTTTATATAATGTTTTAATTATTTGTGCAAAGCTGCAGACTAGATTAAGCAAGAAAGTTAAAGTCTCGAGAATTTAAACAAAAAATTATTCACGGGGCAATAATTAGGCTAAATAAGAACTGCAGTGAAAAAAAGAGGTCAACAAAAATACAGCTAGTTCAAAAATACATTTTGTTATTCTATCACCTACATAACACATGATGGTAATAACGGCGCTGAAACAAGAGCACCAATTTCAGTGATAACTGCACGGAAGAGAAGTGTCTCTCTCAAGGCTGTAACGTTATTTCAGGGATGGCACTGCAGAACTAGGCACATACCTTAAGGCCTGCAGGAGTGATAGATGCAACACACTAATTCCTGATGGCTAAAGGATCTTATTAAACCGTAAAGGTCATTTGTTCAATCTTGTGATACATCTTCAGCTGAGAATGGCAATTTAGAAACTTCGGCTAGAATGCTGCAATCAACAAGTAAGCTACAATGGCAGCTCTGCAGGTAAACAAATCAATGACCAAAAGACGACTTCAAAAAAATCAGTAATAGTCTCTTGTTGAGAGACAGGAAAAGATGATGGCTGCTACTTGTAAATTAATTTACTCTAATAATTTCAACATCTGTGACTCCTTAGTTTGACATGATAGCATCAACTTTCCAAAGGACAGTAGAAACTGACACAGTAATTCTAAGCACAGACTAATATTTAAGGATTCAAAATACCACATCTGTAATTCTAGGTATGTCTCAGTATACAGATCTCACGGGTTACCCTTTGCCCACCCCACCCCTTTTTTTTTTTTTTTGAGAGAGAGAGATTGAGAGTGTAAGAGTTTTGGCATATCACGCATAACATTTGGAGATACAGAAGCTCGTTTTGCAAAGGTTTTCAAAGTGCATATTTAGCAATGTTCATAGAATAGTATGAGATTAAAATAGAGGGGGAAAAAAAACACTTATCAAAAGTTTACAAATAACACAGCTCATTACGAACAGGTGGGTACTGTTCTGGAATAGGAAGTATCACACATCAATGCCCAAAGCTGCTGCATGACAGTTCAGAGCCAGCTACCATCAGCCCAGAAAGAGATATTTCGATAATCCCTACCAGAGCTACTCCTCCACCACCTCAGGTCTTCCTTCTGCCCCTTCCGCTCTTCTTGCCAGAGCTATCGCAGACACAATGCCTCTGCCTGGGCAGTGCCAACAGCAAACTAGCAAAAGCGGCCATCAAGGATCTGGTGTATCCTCCCCGTTTGCAGACCTCTTGCCCTCCCCTTGCTATGGCTCAGGCAGCAAAACAGTCCATGAGTTTTAAACAGAAAGTGAACTTGATTCCCTTCATAGTGACATTGCCATGTGGCTTCCGAGTTTGGTGGAGACTCTCCTGACTTACATGATGTTTGAAAGAAGTCAGGGCCCACCATAACGACAGGATCTTTGCAATTGCACTTTCATTAGCAATACTGTGGTATTACCACTGGGCATTACCAACATGAAGACGGTTTTCCTGGGGCGGGGGGGAGGTTTGTTTGGTGGTGTTTTTTTAAACAAGCCTTCATATTCCTCCTTCTCTGGCAATTATTTTTCAGATAACAGAGTAAATACAGTAACAGAAGTTTTACTGAAATATCATGTATAATGAATCCTTTACATAAGTCCTTCCCCCCCTTTTTTTTTTTAACCCAAGAATAAAATTGCTTTGCCTCACAACACTTAATTAGATGTACTTAAAGGTTTTAGCCAAGGCAGCTTCTTAAATAATTAAGGAGCTATATGGTATGCAAATATGTAGTATTTACTTATAGTGGCAAAAAAAGGCAGTAATGGTTTAATATATACTAAATTCTGTATGTTATTAATTTAGCTATATGGAAGATGAGCATTTTCTTTACTATTTCCAGATTTAGCTTGATGCAACATGTGCACCGTTTATCTGAGCACAGACTAAAACTATGAAGGCATCAGGAAAGGATTTAAAGTAACACACCACTGCAATGCTCACTTTATGGGATGTTAGGGAAACACTGACTCAACCTGTTCTTCCAAGAGACAGCCTGTCAGTTCAGTCAAGCAGGGTAAAATGACCCAGTTTAAGCAAGGAGACACCACACATTTGTCCAAAATACTATCTTCAAGATTCAGTTCCCTCATGCTATCCTTGCACAAGCAGGATGAGAACATCCTTGAGGTGGATTTGGCAGCAGAAGACCATCTCAGTTCAAATCAACTCTGGCTCTTCTGAGTGTCCATGCCTTGGTTGACTTGAGGAGCTGCTCTAACACCTATCCTGTCTGCTTCTCAAGAGACACAGGCTGCAATTAAGAAGAGGCAGCTATGGAAAAGCTCAACATCACATTGTGTTAAAAAGACTTCCCTTTTTGTCTTTTTTCAGATTATTGCATTCACAATGGAAAAGGAGATTTCTCAGCTTGGAGACCTTCTGGAGCACAAAATGCAGCAGGAGAAGCACAGGAGGCACCAATAGCCTAAGGGCCTGGGATTCCCCAGACAAGCATGGAGCAGAACTACTGTCAGCTCTTGGGGGACGGAGAGGAGGACCTTTACCTGGCAACCCAAATTTTGCACAGGTTTTCCAACACATGAAGCCAGTGAAAACTGCTGGACTTGAGAAAACAAAAGTGGAAGGAGAGATCTCCTCATTCAAGGGCACAGTGGGCAGGAAAGATGTTTGGTTTTCTAATCTTTTATTTGAATCTGTCTCATCCTGCAGATCAGAGGTCTCTGTATTTCAGAAGCTACACCGTTCTAATAAAATCAAGCTCTAGAGATTAGAAGCCCAGCAGTATCTGTCAGCGTACATATTTTGAGGAAACTATGCTGGCACTTACATTTCAAACCTATGGCTAACTCAGGATCCTGTCAAAACTTTCAGAAATGCCATCTGGTTAAACACGCAGAATACCCTGAGATGCAGTAAATGCATTATACCTACAGGCACTAACGGCCCCTTTCAACACACCAAGTCATCAAATATCAGAGCACACTTGCTACAGTCTCCCTGTAGAGTTGACAGAAAGACAGCAGCAGCCCCCAATAGCCTGTGCTCATCCCTACCCATGGGACAAGGCATTTCAGTGCCATTAACCCTATAGTGCTTTTATTCTGTCTTTTAAGATAAAAAACTAAGTCATAAACTTTATCCTACTTACCCTATCTCTTTCCTATCCTGTTTTTGAACTTGTCTGAAAGAGCTTCTCAACTACTTTTATTCCATTACCTTAAGTACTTAAATTCCATTTTCAGTAAGGCACTGTTTAATGAATATTTATGAGTAGATCCTGCAGCGTTCACTGAAACTGTAGACTTCCCTTCACAGCAGGCTACAGATTTACATTTTGCTTTTTATTACTAAAATGTTAGCCACACAAATTGATGTCACTTAGAAAATAAGATGACAGTTCTTCCTGCAACTCCAGCACCTTCATCTGAGTAACTTCATGTATCATATTATTCTTTGGCTCTGGAGAAATATAAATTATATTTTTGATATGCAACATTTAATTAAAAAATACATAATTATAAAACTTCCAGCAGCCACAATTTACACATGGCAGCCTCAAGTCAGCTAACTACTGTGAGTGGTCTCCCTGAAGTCACTGAGAGCACTGGCGTGAATAAAATTACTCACTTGCATAAGCAATCACAAGACAAGGTGTTCATCACAACCATACACAGCCTGATAAATAGCAGTGTTTACTGAGGTTTCTTCTTCTGTGGGCACTGATTAGAGGGTGAGGAGCCCAACAAGGGTGATGCATGGGAGCAGCATTGCAAGGCCATCTTGTCCATTTTTTGCCAGGTCCAGAAATGCCAAACCTTTCTCCAGGGTCATAACAATCACTTAAAGAAGTTACTCCACTGCAACAAACACAGAAACCCAAGGACATCTGTATCCCTCTCTATTAACTTGAATTTGGCACTTGCCAAAGCAGGGGTAAGCAGATCTACTTTTATTTAAAAGTATACACACAAGTACCCACGTTCAGAGAATACAGAGTTCATTTATTCCAAAACGGGTAGAGTGACGCAAACATTTCGCACACAGCTACGTAACTAACCAGTGAATGAGCAACAAGCTCTTCCCTGTAACCAGCTACAGTCCAAGATGAAATTCAACAAGATCAACCCAAGTAAAGCAGCCCCGGAAGTGGGGAGGGGGAAAAAGTTAACACACAAAACAAAAACAAAAAACAACACACCAAAGTCTATGATATTGCCTAATGTTATTGTTAAATTGTTTCTTTTTCTTTAGAGTAGCAAGAGATGTGGAAAACATATCAGACTTCCATGGTGTCAAACAGAGCTTCAGACATATATACTTTGCAGTCTTTGCTTAGGAGTGCTTGTTTCCTCCAAGTAAAATCATCCCGATAGGTTACGAACAGATTGCAGCTGCCTGTAATGCAGGATTTCTATGGAAGATGTAAAAAAATATGCTTTTATTTATTTCTTTAAACAAGCTTAGCTGTCTAAAGCTGTACATATGTAAAAAACATCTTTTATGAAGGGCGAGAGTCACATTACACTTTTGGTGTTTCCATATGAAAGAGGCAGCACTTCCATGGGATAACCTGCTGGGTAGAAAGTTCACAGAAGGGTAAAGAATTTTCATAGGAAATGGAAAACAACTGGGCATTGTCATTTGTCAGTTCTAGAAATATTTCTGATGCAAATGATACAATATAATTTGACTTTCAAATTGCAATCAACGTTCAATTTGTAAGCTCACTGTTCCGAATGGCTTAACTCTTACAACTTCAGTATTTTCTTTCTTTTTTAAGCTAAGACTAAAGCGAAATCTGTTGCCCAAGTTCAGCAGTTGGAGCCTGCAGACCACATCATTCCCTTGACAGTGCGTATCAGAACAGGGCTTTATGATACCTGCACACTGAATTTACTTATGGAAGAATTATAAATTTTAACATTACAATTGTATTTGTACAGTTAAAGCAAACTACCTTGAAATGTTCTTGGAATTTCTATTAAAATGTGCTTTTCCTTCCTCATGCGAGATAAACTGTTTTGTATGTGAACACTGCTTTGTCCCTTGGATGATCACTTGAGCATTAAACACTCAGGCAGAAGTGAGTTTGAGCGTGTCACTTGGGCCAGAGAGATATTGGCTATGTGCCCATTCTTAGCCTATGGCTAAGCCAAAGTAAAACGAACATGCATGGGAATCGGGAGATGAAAGTCGTGAGCTATCAGAACATGAGCCAACGTGTGACCTCTGATAAGCTCAACACTTCTGTGATGGACAAGAGAATTGCAGGTCATGGATACTGCTGAAACTAGGACTATGCTTTGACATTAAGGTCTACATTAAAAAATAAATCTGTATTTCCCATTAAACCGTATGCATGGCTTCAAGACTGAACAGATACTGTTGTCGCATCGTAACCACTTCCCCGGCGCTTTCCCGCTGCTGGGCTACCTCTCACAAAATTAGGTCTCCACACTGTGAATGAAGCATGGTATCAATGCCATTGCTATCAATATAACTAGACACATAAAGCCAAGGGTTGGTTCTTAAAGTACAAGCTCTTTGAGATACAGTCTATTTTTCACGTTATCAAGGTTGAATTTTCTCCAGAATAAAGCATGCTTTCTGCACATAAAAAAAAGAGCTAAGCAGCAAAAGTGCTTTCCTCCCATATGCTCTAATTTATAAAGATGCTAGGAGACATCCAGTTCCTGAACTCAGTGGTGCTCCTCTAATCTGGTACAGGTATAAGGTCTTACTGATCAAGACTGCATGATGCAGCAGAAAGGACCTGAAAGAATAAGGCTGTAAACTTACTTACAGGTATAACTGGAGCCTACGACAGACTTCCTCTATCTAATCAGAAAGACAGAAATAATAAAAATGCCAAACAAAACACATCAGAGGCTTATATTAATACACAATTTTACAGCATTGATCTTCTGCCATCAACAGATGGAGAGATTAAAATGGTATTGTTACACCTCAGGTTTGAAAGACGCACAGCATGAGATACTAAAGGATTTTCCAGGGAACATTGTAACAAAAGAATCTCAATGGGAATTCTGCAGATAAACATAGAGGGGAAAACTGAACATAAAGCATGGTACACACACTGTTTCTTCTTGTTCAAATTCAAACAGCCAAATCGCCCACATAGAACAAAACCAGATTTTCAAACAGAATCAGCCTCACCTGGAGATACACAGCTGTCATCCACACTTGGATTGTAACAGCATGCCTGGGAGAACCTGGCAAAATGTTTGAACAATTACTACATTCACATTTCATTTTGTCCTTCTGCCAAATTTGCACTTTTTTCATTTACAAGCCTCCCGCAAGAATAACTAATTTCTTGCCAAATTGCTTACTTCCATTCAACGGTCCACAAAAATCAGGCACCCTAACAAAAGATTAAAAGCTCTCAGAAAAAAAATAATCTAGGGCATTTATTTTCATCAGATAGGAACAGTACATTCCCGAGAATCTCTCTTTCCACCTAACTGAATAAAACTTCAGTGGTAACTCAATTTTTCTGCACGTTAGAATTAGGATGGGATAGAAAGTTAATAAAAAATACACCCAGCAATAATGTCTATAAAAGGTATGTACCACCAGCCTAAAAATAATATTTTGCTTGTTACAAAGTTTCACTTAACATCTATCTTTACAAATGTCTATTTTGAGGTAACTGAAAAATAAATCAGAATTCCCTGTGGAGTACAACACTCTGGAAGTGACTACGCTGTTGCGCTTGCTAAGAAGCTGAAAACTTCAGGTAAGTTGTTCCAGGTTAGCTTTTATGTATCCTTCTGTTAGGAAAGTCAACATCACCTTTACTGGGTTTTGGATAGTTCATATAGATAAGTAGAATCAGGGATGATGAAAGGGTATGGTCATATAAAAGTCCTCTACAACACAAATGAAACTAAATTTGGGCCAGAGAATTGGATGAGAACAAACAGGATTTTGCCCAAAATCCAAAGAATCAGCTGTTGATTGCTGTCGTAATTAGTAAATACAAGGTTTGTATATGGTACTGTAGGTATGGATGTCATAAACTGTGATAGACTAGCAACAAATAGCTTTCAAACTGCAATGATATCCCCTAGGTTGCCAGGAATAACAATCACTATTTTCCCCTTCCAGATCAATGATGTAAGGACCAGATTTATTCTCCTTATCCACATTCAGCTATATATCGCACAGCAAACCCCACTGCAGTAAATAGATGCAAGTAATGAGGGTATCAGAATCCGTCTGACAGAGATAAATTCAAGTTATTATCTTGGTTAACAGAATTGTTTCGGTCCTATAAATAATTAATTTCCCATAAATACAAAATATGAAGAAAAAAGTAGGCAAAGATAACGATACCATGTTCATTCCTTAATCAGGATCCCTTTAACACGTTAAAGATAACCAGAGAGAGGGGAGAAAGAAAAGCCAATTTTAAGCGCTTACTGTGAGCAAGTCTGTATTGAGCATCTTGTTGTGATAACGAAAAAAAGAAAATCATCCCTTTTTCAGAACACCACTCTAGACATTTGATTTAATGGATTACACTATTAAGTCCCGTTACTAAAGAGCTATCTTCCATCCTGCTAGTTTCCTCTCACACTACAAGCACATGACATTTGCATTGCACAGAGGTGTATTTCCTCTCGTGACAACTCCCCATGAAATACCCTGAAGTCCTCTTGTGCATTTCACTGTACCTTTTACACCCAAACATGTCCGAAGAGCTTGAATATAGCTCCAACAACTCTGCTGGGGTTCCTGGTTCCTTGTTAAAACTGGAACAGAATCGTGTTTCTCCCTCAGGCACTGCCTTAAAAATCCCAAAACTTTAGGCCATACGTTCTTGAATTATTTATCAGAAGTTACTATGCAAACAAGGATTAAATAATTCTCTTTGAGCTGCTTGTGGTAAGCGCAGCAGCTAGGGGCATATTGCCTCTGTGATATCTACATTTTACCCAGCCTTCCTGGCACACAAATTGCATTTTGCTGGAGAGATGCAAGACCTGATTTTCCTCTTTACTCACACTGGTGTAAATGAAGAGAAACCTCCTCAGAATTTGTTGGAATTACATCAGCATAATAGCGGGTAAGTGAATCAAGGCCACTATTTGTTTCCAAATGCATTCGATTAATGAGTATTGGACAAAAATAGTACAGGCTTAGACTTCATTCTGCCTTCTTGCTCAATTCATCTGGTGTTGCTTAAAAAAACTCCACCAAACCACAAAAACAGCTAATCTGTTAATGAATAAAGGAAATAAACAACCACCACAGAATAATTTCAACTTTTATAAAAACCTGTTTCATCAGCCATATGCAGTAGATGAAGTTCTTAGTATTTTCCAAAATAGGCATCACTTGCTAAATACACTTTTTGAAAAAGTATTCGTAGTCTATATATAATTAGGCAACTGCTGTTGCTGCTGTATGATCTCATTTCAGGAAAGTTACCAGCCTGCTTAAAAATGTGAGTTTGCGCAATTATGCAATAAAAATGATTTTAAAAGAAAAAAATTATGAGCTGTATCTGAGTGTGCTCTGTGGCAGAAAATATCTGGACAAAGAGATAAAACAATTAGTGCTGCTGCCTAGGATAAGTACAACCCTATTTTTACTGTTTTGTTCTATATGCAAACCTAAGAGCATACCTGAAATGCCAATTCCCTTTAGCAAGCTCCCACAGAGGACAGACTGCTTTGTTCACTTCTCAGAACTGGCTTATTTACACATGCACACAAGTACACGCAAACATGCACACAGGAGGTATTCCATTTCTTACCATTGCAAGGCAAAAATTCCATCTGCCACTATTAAAGGAAGGGATACTGAAAAAAGTAACCACGGATTTCCATGAAAAGCAATGTGCCCATGCCACTAGCCTTTCTTTGTAGGCTGTACCTTTCATTGCACGTAGTTATCATCCAAAATGCGATACAATTTGCTTTGGAGTGAGACCCAAAAAAGACTTCACTGAACTTGTATCACCTAACACCAAAAACTGAATGAAGAAAAACCACTGGCTACTTTATTCTGGAGGCAGTAATTCCAGCTCTTCTGCACAAAACTGTTTCCTCTCAATAAGTAAACCACAAGCTCTGGTCTCTCTTGCCAGAAATTTTTTTTATTATTATTATTTTGTCCAATGGCTTTGTAACCCACAATAACAACAGTAAACTCAGACTGATCTTTCCCAGGTAAAAGCCTGAACTCCTAAACCAGGATCCTCTTCCTTACCTTCTGCTGGGCTCACACAATATGTTTCCCACACGTACACAGCCCGAGACTTTCTCACTCCAGCCACAACAGCTCAGCAGCCTGTGTACCCCACTACCATGTCAGGTGGCAACTAAGAAAGGGGAAAAAGCTGGGGTACAGTCAGGAAATACACACGGTGCAGCCCTCCAAATGAACCCCTCAGACTGCCGGGGCTGACAAACCACAGTCCTGAACCTCCTAGGCAGCCTCCCTGGCCACCACCAGCCCCTTAAAGATGCTTCTCAGGGGATCAGGCTCCAGATGCTGCACAGGCAGAGTCCTCCTAGCAGCCCTGAATCCAGCCGCTGCATTTCTAAGGCAAGTGGAAGTTCGGACTCACCTTGGCTTAAGATATTTCAGTGGCTAGTTCTGTAACTCCCCTGAGCGAATCTAGCCCCAAGCAAATGCAGTGACTGAAAGCTAAAGCCAATGGAACTTCTTAATTAATGTCAATGGGTACAGAATGAAGTCCTTAAAGAGGTTAATTAGAATTGAGGGGTTTGGTGCAATATAAAGATGAATAATGTGTCTCATGTATTAACACAGAATCAAAAAGAAACCCCAAAACAGTAGCTCCAACATTGTTCAGGTGTATTACAAGACTCCAGAGGTGAAAGAATGAAAAACCAGAACACTCTACTGCATCTTAACCATAAATATTCAAAGGAAAATATTATGGCTGAAAGAAAGTTTTAGGCCTACAAGATTGTACCTTTTGGGTAGAAACAGAGGAGAAATAGTCAAAGACCTTTTACAGTTCAGACCAGAAAAAAAAAAGCTGTATGCCTATATGTGCTTAACATCTGTCGATAGCAGCAAACCAAACCGTACCAAATGCACCCAAGACAGACAAACCAGAGCAAACAAACAGCTCCCTTGCCCGGGAGTGCACGTGCTGCCAGTGCTCGCACCTCGGGCCACTGAGCCAGTTGATGGATGGATGCCCCACCGCAGCTGCTTTCTGCTGGAACTTTAAAAGTAGCATCCGTAACAACATTTCTTTTTGATTTTGTCCTTGAAAATTAATACTCTTTCAAAGACTGCGACACATGGGCTGGTCTTGCCAGATACTAAGTGCTCTCTTTTTCTATGCACTAAGTGCCTCTCAGAACCAAGATAGGAATCAAAATAAAGCACACAATCACATGCTATTCAAGTAGATTATTTTCTTTTCCCATATTTAAGTTGTTGATAGACAGATGCAAAAGCCTGTGTCTCTAAACACCTCATTAATTTTTTATATTTGGCAGTTTAAATTTAAAAAGTCCCCCAAAGATTAACACTATCATTACACTTTCTGTCTTAGAAAGGAAAAAAGTGTCACATGTTTTGCAGTCTTGGATAATTAACGATCTAAAGAAGAAGGTGTGGTTTAAGTACCAAATATTTACAGTTCATGGGTTCCTATCAGCGTAGCTGACACTCTGACTTGCCAAGCTGAAGAACACATGGCAGCAGTGTGAATAAGTAAGAGATCTCAGTGTCCTAAAGACAATGGAGGGGCTTCTGGCGGGGCCGGGGAAGAGAAATGGGTGAGCAGGGAGGCTCCCAGCCTCAGCCCTGACGTGACCGACCACTCGCTCGCCCCCTCCTTCTTGCCACAGCCACCCCACCTAAGGCTGAGAACTCGTTGCTTCGAGCAACCATGCCGCTCTGATCCGGCTGCCTCCCGTCAACGCTGGGCGCTGAGCAGGAACTCGGGTGGCAGGACCACTCCAGATCAGCCTGGGCACTACTGCCTCCCTACAGCCCGTTGTTCCCAAGAGCAGGGGGCAGGTAAAGGCTTCCAGCAGGGTTGCCAGTGCGCTGGAAGGGCTGTTGTCCATGTGTGCAGGCTCTTGTATGGTCTGAGGAGATGTGGAACCTCGTTGGAGGATGCATCACAGGAAAGGTTAATGAAGATTTGGTTTAGGTCTAGTCACTTCCTTGTTGGCTGATCTTGAGATAAACTGCTGGATTTAAAGCTGGGTGGGGGGTAGGAGAGAGTACTGATCGTTGTAATGGCCCAAATAATTATTTGTTGTGGGCTACTGCCTTTCTGCTGTGTTGTTTAAGATAACTTTTGTAAGAGTCAGACTCTTAATTTGGGCTTCTGGTTTTGGAAGTGAAACCCTCTTAATTTTTCTTTCTATCTGAAGCTTTTTTTAGGTAAAGAACTGTACATTCATCCAGAGATAGCATGAGATAACCTTGCTACTGCAGTTACAGCTTCCTGGAAAACTATTGTTTCCAGTATAAAAGAAACAAATCTAATTATTCCACTCATATTGTTACTTGCATGTTAACTAATACTCATTTTGTTTGATCCCGCAGCATACCAAGTAATCTGTACACCCACTAACTCATCAGACCTTTGGAACATTTGGTGTAGTCTACCTCCAAGACCTAAAGCACACCTGGGAATTGTTATGGCTTTTGTGGAGGCAGTGGTAAAATATCTCAGACCAGCTATCCTCTTGCAGACACACAATTCCGTGATAAAAACCAAGTTCTCCTTATCAGCTAAATTATGCAAGCTCTGAGGAAGATAGTAGGTTCTCTGAACCTAGTGGTTTAATCTTCTCAGACGTGAATGATTCATCAGTTTTAAGTTCAAATTCAGTATATACTGGTGGGAGCAATCTGCTAAGGTAGGGAAGCTTCCCTGTATGTGTGCTTTTCCCCTTATATATAAACGGGTATGTGGTCATTTGGATTGGTGAGCTGAAGGCATGTGAATACAATATTAGCCATAAAAGCAAAAGAATCCTCCCTTCAGTGGAAAGGATTGAGTTTTTCCCTCATGTGGGGTTAAACTTGCCACTACTGCTGTTGCATCCAGGAGCAAGTACAGGTGCATGCAGTCTCTCTTCACACCAGACTGTTTTAAAGAAATCTTAATTAATACTTATGAGATTTGTTCGGGAATCCTAAGGCTTGCAGTACGTCCTCATGCAGGTCTCAGCCTCATTTGGAAATTACACATTTTTGACAAAAAAACATCCTAGCAGGAGACCTGTTCACTACTAACTTTCTAGGTACTCACCATAAGATCCCAAAGACGAAATACTACAAGTTAGTTGTTAAAAGCTGTGTAGCTATTTAGGACTCATGTTCCAAATATATACTACACAAACAGAAAAAGTATAGGGTTTTTTTTTAAAGCAGAGCTGAAACTGAGTATGTGAAGCTGCATTTCATTCAACACGTATGTTAATCAGAAGTAGAGAGTGCTGTTTTACATGAATCTACATGGGCTCTTATGACTTCCATAGTCAATCCATGTTTCTAGGATGAAGACATTCGCAAAACCTTGCAAAATATTCAGATCTGGATGGTGATTGATGTTGTGGAGTAATTCTACTTTTATTCAACCCTTGTCTTTAAAATTACATTTACATAAAATCCACGTTCACTTTTACACAAACCAGCTGCCACACTGTTTTGAGACAGTGCAAATTATTTGCCAGACCAATAGCATTCACATTCTTTAGAGAACTCTGTTAAAGAAGTTGTCTTAATCTTGGCTCTACAATTAAGATTTTGGAATGCACATGGTCATGACTGCATCTGAGGCACCCTTTTGATAACCTTTTCATCTCAGCTCTGCCTCCCCTCCCAGCGGGGCCCATTCTTTCTTTCCTAACCCTGCCACATCACCTCTCTCATCATCCCCTTTTCCATCCTGCTTACCATTCCTCATTTATCTTCTTTCTTTGTAGCAAAAATTTTTAAAGTATCAAACCTCACCACTTTCATTGGGAACAAATGTGATATCAAGTCTTTTGCATCTTTCATGTTTTGTGTTTCAAGGAAAAAACAGGCCTCTTTGACAAGAAACTGTTTAGTGCTGTATCCATACAACACAGACCCCATAAGATAATGTCTATGAAATCTTTATAAGAAATGTTTTTAATGAGCATTTTTCCAAGGTGATGTCACTGTCCTGTCATAACTTTAATCAGAACTTTACCCAGAAGTTCTCTGATAGCGCCTTGCTTTCATTTAATGGAATGCCAAGTACATAACTTTGCAGAAGAGCAAAGCCAAAATATTATCCATGTTGTATATTGGCTGCGCATGCACGTGGGGGGACAGCACTGATGAAGACTTCAAACGAAGTTTAGTGTACAAGAGCCATTCGTCTCCGATCAGGTGCCATGAAATATGTCTCAGCTAATGTGAGTGAAGCAGGTGAGTCAGAGGAGGAAAAAGGATGACTCAAACTAAAACCCACTGCTGGAATCTCCAGTGGACTGGACACCTCTGTCCATTGTTACATATGTACACCGCTGGGACAAGAGATGTGCACCTCGCTAAGCTATTGAGTGGATATCCATAGCATGAACGTCTATGGGACATACATCAGTACATTATTTGCAGGTTGCAGAGGAGCTGAAAGCTGGTATTTGTCTGAGCTGCTTCTGTCAAAGCTGGGTTAATGTTTTCAGAAGGGATCTAGCCTTTCAGAGCAGATGTGCAGCATCTTCTCAGGTGCAAAGGCCAGCGACACATAACAGAACTTCTACAGACAACAGATGTAAAGACCATTCTGAATCCTGGGAGAGCAAGACACAAGATTTTTTTCACACCATTTCCTTTTCGTGCCAGGAACTGTGTTGCTTTTGACTCCACTCAGTGGATTTTGTTGTCTAACTTCATACAATTGTCAAACTGTCCTATAAATCTTCTAGCCAACATCTTAGTGCTTCATAGTTATCAATCTCACCCTCCTCAGATGTGCCTATTGCACAAATGTAATCCAGTAGAGTACAACAAAAGAAGTAAAAATAACAATAATTTAAAAAAATAAAAGGACAAGTCTCTCCCTCATTCACTGAATTTTATTTTATCTTTGCCAAGGCTTGTAACTACAGGATCTAGTTGCTCTAGAAATAAATCCTAAATCTCAGTATGGCATGGTAGTATGATTTGTGGGCAAGACTGGTACGGCTGTAGACACTTTTGAAGCACCTCTGCCAGACATCATGACAATCTCTAGTTAAGTTGGTTGCTTCCTGGCACGGATGAAAAATGAGCCACAAAGCAACTCATAGCCCTGAAAAATCAGCTTTGCCTGTGCCGAATGAGGGTTGAGGTGAACAGGGCAAAGATTTATGTGAGGCTGCAGAAATCCCTTTGCAAAAGCAGCTTCCCTGAACCCTCCACAGCAGCAAGCTCAATCCTCTAGCCTTTCCCATGAGAGAAGACGGTGTGGGGCTTCTCGCCTTCCAACAGGCGAAAAAAGCTCTTCCTGCTCCACTGAAACAGCAAGTTAATTCACCCAGAGATCACAACTCAAATCCTACTCTGCTTTACTGCAAGCGCGTAAGCCTCTTAGCTCACATTTCTGTTTGGACCTGGATAGTCCAGGGAGCGAGACTACAGCTATGGACATTTAATGGCGTAAATGAGAATTATGCGACCACTTCTCAAAATTACTTGCTCTTTGAGCAATCCATTCAGTGGGAATATGACTCCATGCCTTCCTCTGAGTGACAGAATCTAGCCCTTGGCTCCCTGGTAATGGAGATGGATATGCAAATCCACTAGTGGCTCTTGTACTGCTCGGTGCCTTGAGGCTCTCGAGCTTCCAATTCATACACTTGGAGTAAGAGCTCTTGCTGAAAACATCACGTGTAGCTGGCTGAAACATGAGGGATCACTTGATTTCAGAGGACTGTGCAACCCGTTGTATTTTACATTAACTTCAGACATTATACCACCGAACAAGAACTTTTATGAACATAAATCTGATTGCCCGGAATGACTCAATCCAAGACATGCATGAGTGCCACGCCACTCTGCTTATATTGATTACAAGTTTGAGTGGTGCGTCCATCACAAAACAAATCTATTACCACACTTGTAGAATAAAATCCCTGAAGCTTATACAGGTCAGTAAACACAACCTCCCTGCTGTAAAATATTTATGGCATACCCTGCCTTCTCCATCCATACTGGTGCTGAGATATACCTTTTACAGTTACTAGCGTATTACCGTGTGATAACACATTTACTCTATTAAGCAGTGTTGTCTGATTCCTTTCCTAAGCAAAGGAAACATAAATCATGTAAACACCTGTGAGAGCAATAGAGATACATGGAGAAAAAAACCTCAAGGCAACAGAGGAAGATTTCTGGATAGCCCAAAGATACGTAAGTAAAAAGCAGGTGCTGAAGTTAAAAACATGCAGTAAAAACATACCATAACAGCAATCTATCTAATTGACAGCTAGCATAACTGTCCCAGAAAAAGCCTGTTTACATGTTATTTTTCTTTCTTCAGTCTGTCTTACTCCGACGTCGGTGCAAGTGTTTCGTATCTACGTGCTGCCACTGCAAACCGATACGGCAATTTCCTTCAGTAGTCCTGGAAATTATGTATGCTTAAAGATAGTGACTTCCCGCCGCAATTCCAGTTTTCCCTATAAAATACTTCCAGTGATAAATCCTACCTTGAGAGCTATTTTCTCTCCTTCCCCAAATCCCGTAATTTAGAGGAGCACTGTTGGAGGAAAGAAAACAGCCCACATCCATAGCTTATTATATTTAGGGGAAATGCTTTAGCTAGTGGTACTATCATAACACTTATCAGACAAAGTTCTGTGCCAGGACCCTGGGATGTTGAAGAAATAATTTTAACCAATGAGGCACCAGGACAGCATTTCTGCACGACTATTATTATTAGTGGTTTGAAGTCATTGTTATTACCATTGTTATGTCAATATTTCCATTGTAACTCCATCACACGCACACTTTACAATTGAAAAGTCATTTTAAGTGGAAACAGCCATGGAAGGTCAGCCTTTAACAACTTCTGTAAAACAGCAATACTTTTTTTTAAAAGCATCGGTCTCCCTTTCTTTAGCTCAATGCTACTATTTTCCAGATACAAAAGGGCAAACTAATTGAACAGTGTTTGTTTCTCTTAAGTACCATAACAGCCTGATTTTTTAACACTGCTGAAATACAGACATGGAAAACACTATCTTGTGCCACAGAGCACATAAAGAATCCAAAGAAAGAGATAAAACATTATAAAGTCTGTTTTAAATTTTTACTTTTTATGCCAGACAGGACAACAGCAAGCCTCCAACGTATAATGGTCTTGGCAGAAATTAAGAAAGTAGAAGACTAACTCTAAAATCTATCATCAACCAAGACAAAAAATTCTACTAGTACATAACCAGCAGTGGCAGAGGCACCATAAAGCCTCCTGCCATCAGACACCTGCGATGTAGCTCATTGCGAATGGTGAGGATGAGGATTTCCCCTTGTGCTGACCACAGCTGGCTAGGCCACTTCAGAACAGCTAGGGACTGTAAACTCACTTAAACATAAGCATATATATCATCACTTCATACTGGTAAACTGTGCTGCCTGCATGCAGTTTGTTCCATTTTCAGAAGTTACAGCCACCCCATAAATCACATGACCTTCCCAAATTTACCCACCACTTACTCCCTGTAAGGTATTTGATTACAACCCAAACTATAAAACACTCAAGCAGAAAGTACCTGCCATTCTATATCGTATCATAAAAGCAAACAACACTACTAATCTGCAGCTAAAGACTAAACTACTACAGGTTCCAACTTAAGCTTAATTAAAAAAATAAAAACCCTTTAACTGTTTAACACCACATAAACCAAGCTTACAAAGAAACACCAAAGGATCCTTATCCCACACAACACTCCAGCACCAGATTTACCTTTTCTTGGGAGATGTATCTAACATACAGTTTTCAGGTAGCTTTTAACCACAGCAAGAGCCCTTCTAAGGACAGAGCTAGAAGTACTCTTCTTAATTGCTCCTGGCCCTCCCCTTTTACTCCTCCCTCCTAATCACATATCTGCTACAGCTGTAATTCCCAGTCACCCATTCCCCAGGATCCAGGAGACTTTTTGGTCTCTAACACTGCAACTTGATTCCGTGATGAAGAACTATACAGAGTTCATTTAAATCTTTATGGTGTCCTCATAACCGTAGTTTGTACACGTGTATTTTTAAACATTTAGCTTTGACCCATGGTGCTTCACTGGAAGCATATGCACGTTATACAATAACTTCCACAGGGATGTTATGGAGCTTAGTTAATATTGAATTCAGTTACATCTTTAGCTGCTTAGATGAACTGTAGTAGAACATCACCAGCAACTGAGCCACTGAAATGAGCTCAGAAATTTTATACTGAGAAAATAAAAACAGGTTTTCCCACACTAAGATGTTCTTTCAGTAGTCACCATCCCATGACGACAAATTCCTTTCTGCCTTTTCCTATTTGCATCGCTGGTTTGCCCTGGAATATCCTCAGCTTTTTCTAGGGAAGGAGAAAACCAACAAATCTCTCCCCAGATTGTCTTGTTGAAGAAGAAACATGCTGTTGCGTGTATCATGTATACACGGTGGGAGGTCAGAAGGGAAAGATGGCTGCTAAACTAGATCTTGCCATGCTGCACTCAGCCACAGATCTACTTGCTGCTGTACTGGCCTGTGAACTGTGCACTCTGACTACGGCCATGCTCCCTGGTCTCTCCAGTACCACCCACTAGAAAGTCACTATTTTATGGAAGAGATCTTTAGTGTTTTTTCTTGCTCTATTGTTTCTATGCATCTGTTATTCAGCTGTGTAAAGTAATTAAGGAATGCTCTCATGGAAAGAAGAGCAGAGTTATCTCTTAGGAACGTGTGTGTGCATATAAAAAATCACTACCAAAAAGTACTTTAAAAAAAAATATTTCTGCTCTCACATTATGTCAATTCTCCAGTTAATTGCAAATGCAGATAGTAAGAGGGGAACTACTGTGCACAATAGACTTGTCTATACAGAAGAATAAGTAGGTCTTAGTTGTGAGCAGATAGCAAGAATTTTAATTCCAGAATAGTATTGTGCTTGATTTTTCAAAGAAAGTTTTTACTTTCACAGCTTATTTGCCACTGCCCTCTGCCACGTAATAACCCCCCGCCTCATCTGAAGAGTTCTGCGATGCAGTCCAGGGCAGAATTTCAACAATGAGCTATAAATAAAAATGATATATGTTTTTGCTTGTTTCAAGTATAGTTTTTAAAGCCAAATAAGGCATGTCTATTAGCCAAGTGTGCACACAATCAGTGTTGGTACGTGCGTGTGTATGTGTCTGTTATATGTGCAGCTCCACAGGGTTTCTCTGGAGGGACTCTCTTCAATTATTAAAAACTTCATCTTTAAGCTAACAATTCTCCAATCTAATCATCTGTAAAAAAAGTAACTATATTTCTATTTAGCTTTTTCCCCTCTCATGTTTTGCTTCATTTTTATTAAAAGATCCTATGAACCAAAGATTTGCTTCCATGAAGCCTGTTATTAAACAATCTAAAATTGCTGCTTTCATTGTGACACTTAATTGGGATGTTGTGCGTCAGGACCCATTAGAGCTCTCCTGCCGGCGTGGTTGGTAGTGCCGTGTCATGCCATGTGGAAGGCTCAAGCTTGGAAGTGAGTTTTGGGTTGTTTGATCTTTGTGCCAATGAAGGCTAAAGTAGAAATAAAGGTAAGTCCCAGCTCCAGGGACTGGAAAGCACAGGTTGAACTACTCTTCCATGTCCCCCAGTGGCTGACAATATCCATAGGATTTTAAAAAAAAAAAAGTGTCTCCTTTTAGTCACAGAGTTATACTGGACAATGGGGAGGTGCAACCAGTTAATTAGTATCACCTTTCCCTAGAGGATTAGCTTAGATTACTGTATTAGGCCCAGGAACTTCCCTGCATCACAAACTGATCAGCAAACTGGAAGGGGCTTGCAAGAGTTGGTTGAAGGAAAGGTTTAAATAAAAGACTTTCTAATTGCATGATGCAACAATGATGAGAGTAGTTTGATAACTGCTATAGATATTAGGATGCTAAAAATCTAGGTATATATATGATTTACGCATGGTTTTATCGTTAATGCTACTAAATATACTCAGTATAGTTTTGTAAAACAAGTAACAATCCGTGTTGTTTTCTGAAGAGGGCTCTAATTTTTTTTATTTTTTTTTCCAAAGTGGAAAATTTTAAATACTTTTTCCCACTTATTAAAATGAATTTTGTTTGCAGACAACATACCAGGGTATAAGAATTGCAGATTGGAAGCTCTTTCTATCTTTCAAATTAAATTTCATTAATTGGAAATAAATTGAGTATTCAGAACTTGTTTATGTTGCTATTTTAATTTTCTGTAGATAGATTCTTCAGGTTTTCCCCTTAAGTTATTTCTGGCTTAATTAATATGCTGCTTCAAATATAAACCAGTTTTGTTATGTGTAGTTGTTTGGACATCAGTATTGGGTTATGTCTGCCTCTAAGAATAACAGTGGTAGGCTGGATTGCATTTTTAGTACATCTCTCCGATGAATTCCCCCATCTCTGTCTGTGATTTGGGCAACAGCCTTTTACAACTGAAGCTGCATTACATTCATAAAACATTATTGTGGCCTTCTAGTTGATAGATTTTAGGCAAGAGCTTGCTAGAACTCACAGCAGAGCATCTAGTAATAATTTTACCTTCAACATTGTTGCACTATTTGTAAATCCCCTTCTGCAGTAAGAAACAACAATTACTGGAAAGTTGACTATTTTTTCCTCTTTTGGCATGAAGATTTACCAACTTTAAAAAGCGATTGCTATAAAATAGTGAGCAGCAAGACTTGCTTCTGATACACCTGCCACGTAATGAGGTGCAGAACCTTATTGCAAAACACACTTTCAGTATCAGTAAGGAGGCCAGGGGCTCATGAAACATTCAGTATGGGGCTGTGTTTATGTACTTTACTATCCTGAACCTATACAGCAAGTTGTTTTCAAAATTAAGACCAGCTCCAATTTTTGCAGTGTATTCACACTTCTGTAAAATGTCGAGAAACAGCAAATATCGCTTCTGCTCAAGGAAAATTCTTGAGATTCAGCGCTGGTAAAAGCAATTCCAAGTCTATTCATAGTGTCGCAACTGCATAGATTTGTAGGCACACAATAAAAAAGTCTGGCAGAACAGGTATGCAACAGTCAGAATGACAGAATGGTTTGGGTTGAAAGGCACCACATCTAGTTGGATCATCTAGTTCCAATCCCCCCACCATGGGCAGGGACACCCCCCACCAGCCCAGGGTGCCCAAAGCCCCATCCAACCTGGCCCTGAACACTGCCAGGGATCCAGGAGCAGCCACAGCTTCTCGAGGCAACCTGTTCCAATGACAGTGCTGAGGCTTTTTAGAGACCCCAGCAAAGTACAAAGCCAGGCTGGAACTACTACTTCAGTGTTGGTAAGGTTAGTGTGTTTACAAGATAAGTAATTCATAGCATGGTCAGTTTAGGGTGACATACAAGGTTATAGTTTGCAGTGGAGAATGCAACTATAGGTTTTGGGTTGGGTTTTTTTTTTTCACCTTTAAAGTCCTGCTGTTTTTTGGATACTGAACTCTGAAATCAAAGAGTTTTGATTGAGGTTATTTTTAATTCACAACTTTGTAAACCACCCTGCAGGAAAAAGAGTGCATCGCTTTAGAGTCTCTGAAACCTCTCAGCTGTAATGTCAGTGCAAGTCATCCAAGGCCCAACAGGAAGCAACAGAAGAATCTGAAGTTGTGGGAGGTATTCTAAAAGTATAAAACTGAGCCTAAAGGATGGCTCAAGGCTTTAGCCCTAAGCACCAGCAAATACAGGGAAAACACAACAAAAGCAAATTATTTCTGTGAGGTAGGTACCTTCCTGCATGGAATAGCTTTGCTGGGGCATCTTGGGAAAACTAAACACACGGCTGTCCTCTGCTGGAAATTTACTCTCAGCTCCTGCCCAGTACATGAAGCCAAAATACAGGAACAGCAAGCAGAAAAGGAAGTCTTGTGAATGAAAGAAATTTTTTTCTTTATTTAATGGACAATCTTGTGAAGGAACTAAGGGCTTCTGCAGTTCTCAAGTAGAGTGGGGTACATCCTGGAATTTTCCTGACACCATTAACTCCTTCAGTCAGGGGATGCAGAAAGTCTATTTGTGCAAATGAACTGTCAACTTCCCAGGTGAAATCACTGGAGTGGGAACAAATCTTTCTTTTTTCCTGGGAGAGCCATAAAGCTACTGCCATTTCTTCTAATAGATTTGCCCTTTGAATCTTGTATTTGCAGCCAAGAACTCAAAAAGCAAAGTATGAGGGGAGAGACAATGGAGGAAAAAAAGTAGAGCTGACTAAATCATATGAAGAAAGAATGAAAGAATATAAGAGGAAAAGGAAAGAACGAAGGGAATCCAGACTGCTAATAACAAAAGCAGTTCCAGACATCCAGGAAATACAGATGTCACAAGAGAAAACAAGAGATTTAAAAAAAGCTCATGGATAAATTGGAAGTAAAAAGGAAAGATGTAAAAGGAAATGTGTGACGCTTTAATTCTCTGTAACAGACGGTTTGCTGGCTTTTATATTTATGTTTAAGTGTGTGTGCATGTGTGTTAAGAACTGCATTTAAGAACAGTCGTTTCAGTCATTTGTCATTCAAACTCTAGTGCCTTCCTAAGGGAAAGGCATCCCTGCACAGTCCCCGAGGAATGCATAGAACAGATCTTGCTTCACAAAGTAATCATTCAACACTTTCCTCTTTAGCACTCTCAAAGTATTATCTTGTGCATTCATCATTAGATCCGTCTCTCTATTACTGCAGAATTGTTCCAGTATAATTTTGTTTTAATTTAATCTTCCAAATGTACCTTCAAGAATCAATCCTGCAGAAACACCGCTTAGTAATAGCTATTGTGTCCTTACCGAACCACCCCCAGAATAATTTTCAAAGTTACATCTGTGTTACTTAGGTTGGTGGAAACAAAAGCCGGCAAGTTTTCTGTAGTTTGTGCAAGCTTGGTAGTGGTATGCTGTAAAGGAACCAGGGACAGTATTTTGGGGTTTAGAAGGCTTGTTTTCATTATATTATCTCTATTATAAAATAAAACCAAAAAACACACTACCAAAAAACCAACCCCCAAAACACAAACTCTACCACTGCAGGAATGAGTGGTAGGAATGCAACACACAGCTACTGTCGTCATGTGTTCCCATGAAGCCAATATCAATTAATCCAGTTAATTGGTTCGTAAAGGCCCTCCAAGTTGAATTTTATCAAAGTAAGTAAGTTTCCTCTGTTTGACTCTATTCACATCAAATCAGAAGTTTTCTAAAAACTGGCAAAGCTATTAAGAATTTGGAATATTCAGCTTTCCATAATGAACATCCTACTTAATTAAACAATCAAGAAAAATAAATCCCTTTGCTTATGTAGGCTTCAGAAAGTGCAGATTGGAAGCATCTGATTTTCAGCTGCTATAACGTTAAACACACACAGGCAGAGAACCAACACAAATCCTTGCCATGATCATACACCTGAACGTGGGATTTGAACAGAAGCTGTAATAAGAACCGTTTTTCCCTCGAAATGAACACCCTGTTGATTGGAAGATCTCAGATATTAAGGGCAAACCACAAGGGCTTCAGCACTTTCCCAGGTATACAAAGAAAAGATTGTATAGGAGGCAATATAGGAACAGAAAAAAACGAGAAACTTTTTGAGTACCTCAAAAAGATTAGCTAGATCTATGTAGATACCTGTGCCCTCTGAGCAGTTGTTCCGGCATATGGAGGAGAAAATAGTCCAGGTAAAAATAAAAGCCACCATTCTGCTCTGAGATGTACGCATACAACTCTCTCTCTCAAAAAAAAAAGAAAAATTGAACAAACTGCAAATGAGCAAAAATGAAAGTATGCTTAAAAGCATAGGGTAAAGATATGTGCTTTTTGGATTCAGAAAATGAAGTCAGGCTCCTATTCACATATTTCTGCAGTTAAAAAAAAATATCAGATTAGAAGTGTCTAAAAGCCTGTCATTGCATTTTACTTACCTTCACACATATACATGTATAATAGGCATCAGGCTAACCGTACAGCCGTGGGGTCTGGGTTCATCGCTTTGTATTTTATTCTGCACAATGCTATCTGGATGTTTTAGCTGGGAAAAAATGTGCTTTCACTTGTGAACGGGTCACTGACCTTCGAATTGAAAGATTTATCAGGGTATGTTTGCATGACAAAATACAGCACTACACAGAAATATACTAGCTCTAAATGTGACATTTCCAAAATGGAAAAGGATTTAACTGAATTAGCACAGTCCTCTGATCAGCCTCCTTTGCCCTGCTGTTCAGTAAAGCTACTTAACCCAGACAGAGCTGTACTAACACAGCTATACTTGTCCTGGTTTCTGTGCCAGCCCAGCATGGTTCTTCACTGAATTTAACTCATAACGTATTTACATGATGCTTTCCAAAAAAGGACCACTAAACCTCCCAACACCTCCTAATTTCACCTTAAATAAGACCCTTACCAGTAAAAGTTTAAAAAAAAAAAAAAAACCAACAAAAAACAACAAAGTAAAAGTGGTTTAGTTATTACTGTGGGTCCTGAGAAGGAGTTGGGTCCAATAAACCTTTCATGTCCTCACTATGGAAGAGGTGGAAGGTCCTCAGTGGAAAGCTAGTGGACTCACTGGAGCCAGAAACCTCTCTAAAAAAAAAAAAAAGATGAAAAAAAGAAAAAGCACAAAAGGAGCATTACTTCAGGCCTAAGTGAGATCTTGAGAACAGAATATATTGAGGACTTCATAGAATGTGGAAAGAAGACTTCTCCGTGAGGTGTCTGAGAAATGGAGAAGCACCACTGGAATTTTTATGAACAAAATATAACCTGGATGACACTGCTGAAACTTAGTGGAAAGAGCATCCTTGGAAAAGTGATGTTAAAACAACCCTTCAGAGGGGACTGAGAGGCAATGGGGAGGGATAACAATATTCTATGTCAATAAGTAATTCTGTGAGTATAATAACTAATGAAGCCTGGTCTCTTAGTGATCTTCCTCAATCAATCATTGATGTCATCTAAGACTACATCAGCTACAGCTGAAACGTTTCCACAGCTTACTATTTATAAAAGCACTCCCATGAGGATTCTTTGTCATCTAATAAGTCTTTCCTGTAGACTACGGAATCCTAGTGTCCTTTTTCTACCTGGGAAACTGTTTTTCCTGGCTAATATGAGACCAAATTGTAGAAAAGTAATTGCTTTTGAGACAGTCACTTATATGGCAAATCTATTTGGAAAGAGTCCAGTGAAGAAGGAGACAGTCAGAAGCTCACATAACACTGCGTGGTCATGTTGTCTTTTTCTGTCGGAGAGTTGGTAAAAAAAAAAAAAAAGACAAAAAAACCCCCACAAAACCAGGAAAAAAAAATCTGCCTGACTAATGGACCCTAAATGATTGAAACAAAAGATCTGGAATGCTCATGGAGACATAGTATAGCTGAACAGAAGATGCCTGTTGACATCAAACAACCCAGGGGACATGATGAAGGGATACGTCAACACCTAACTGTGATATGTACAGAAGCAATCACATAATCATGGGAGAGTTATGTCTGAGAGGTCAAATTCTGAAAATCCCCCACTGCTGGAAATAAAACAGGAGTTGGGAAATTATGGGAGAAGGTCTCCTACCTCAAAAATGTGTATCTACCATGAGGGGATTCTATATTAGGCTGCAGGTCACTGTCCTGAGGAAAGCATATCTGATATAAAAGGTTATCACCTCCTTCCTGCATTTGCTTTCTCTTTCTCAATCTGAGCTACATTCAGATCTTTCTGGGACAGGTTACTGCTCCTGAGTTAGGGCAATTCATCTGTTCCTGTGATTCAGATATCTGAATTATAATCTAGTGTGTAAACAAAGAATTAAAAAAATAAAAAATTAAGCCAGATCATTTTCACATATGCCTATAACCATGGTCTTCACAAACAAAGGAGAGCAAAAAAATTCATGGTAACTTTGTTGCCAGTGACTGTAATGTAATATACTCTGATATAAGCAAACAGAACAAAATTCAGAGTTTATTATGTATTCCTTTTTCTTTAAAATGGCTAATTCCATAAAGCTGAAAATAATTATGAACCAAATCGCTTGGGAGAAAGAGCTAAGCAGGAGAAAAAGAAATATAATTGAGAATAGCTTAGTAGATGCTCGATTTAAATGGAAAATCATGAATTATAATTGGGAACTGCTTAAGAGCATTTTCCTAGATGCTCAAAACCAGAAACCAATAATGGCAAAACACAACTCTCTAAAAACTGACAACAAAGCAAAACAACATGTTTCGAAACAAACCTGAATGCAGCTATTTAGATAACGTATAAAGATATTATTACAGCAAATGGGAAGGGAAAGGGATAAATAGTAATAAATATAAAACTATAGGTAGGGTGTAAAGAAAACTAGTTATAGAAACCAAAGAACATAAAATCAAAGGTTGGCAGATCTGATGAGGATGGTAGAAAATTTTCAAGTATGTAAGGGATGAAGGGAATCCTAAAGTTGATATAAAGATCAAGAATCAGTTACCATAATAACGATCAAAACGCATAACAACCCAGCAAGTATTTTGATTTTGGAATTTCAACCAACTAGGCATTGCTGTAGAGGAAGGAGTATGATCAAAAAAATCCTTTCCAACATCAGTAAGCAGAAAGTTAGTGGGACTGCTTTCATACAGGAGGTCTAAAACCACTGCCTGAAAACCTCACTGGGCCAAATATGTTACATACAGTTTGGATACTGAGGAAATTCAAGACAACTAGTGAAAAGCTGAAATTGCTCTAATGCTAATACAGAGAGAGGGATACAGAAAACCATTTGTGCTGAATTTCTCTTGACAACTTTTGGACAAATTAAGTTTGGTTTCTGAAGTACTGACACATTATACAGGTAGAGTATCACATGAGATTCTTATTAATAAAGTGGAGTGATTCAAAACTCAGCATGAAATACATTAAATTAGTTGCAAGCTGGTTGCCTTCTTGAAACTGTAATTAAAAAGGGAGCCATCAAGCATCATTAACACTCCAATTGCACTCCATTATGAAAATCCATTGACATCAGGTATAAAAATGCTGACATGCCAATAGCCAGGCTGCGCACCTAGCACTACCGAGACCGCAACATTTGCATATACTCCTTAGCCGTGAAGCCGAAGGTCTTAAAAGCCCACTCAGTCCTTCAGGTTTTGTTTTTCCCATCCAGACCATAATGAGCTGACAGGAGAGATAATTTGTCATGAAACTACTAGGTACTTTATTAGTGGTATGATTTCCTAAAAGCTCTTTGTTATAATCAATTTAATCAAGAAAACAAAAAATCTCTGTGAAATAGCAGGGATAACTGCAACCAGAGAGCAGAATTTACTTTAATGGTACGCTGTATAGTACCATAACGTAATAAAGGTTACAAAGGAAGCCCAGGTGTCATAAAGCAGTTCCACCGACTTGGGCAGAATATTATACCTGCTGATTTTTCTATTTTCTCCATGCTTAGACTACGTCTATATTTATGAGGGGAAAAAAAATGATGAAATATTAAAACAGTAAGCAGCTTGAAGTTCTTCTGTTTGTTTGCTAAGATTTAACACATGCTGCAGTAAAAGACCAAAGTCCTAGAAGCAAGCTGCAGGGCTTTCAGGGGGACAAGGAGCTGTCTTGGTACATGCCCTGCAGCCACAACAGCTCACCCCAAGCGTTTGGGAGTACTGTACCGAGGGTCATCGCCAGCGGGGCTCAGGAAACATGAGGGCTCTAGATACATTTTGGAGAAGGACAAAAATAGGATGTAATGTTCTTTTTGTCCTTAGGAATGGAACTGAGCTGGAATAAAGAAGGAAGCTATCAAAGCAGCATTCCTGACTTATTTGAAATGCGATGTGAAGATTAATAGTAGTGTTTTCTCTTGGAAAGGTGACTCTTAACTCACCGTGAACAGACCGCAGAACAGTCTGCAGCTTTTTCTTTTGGACCTAGAGGATGCATTTTTTTTTTTAGGTTCAATAATATTGTCAACCCAGCCATATTATCAATTGTCTTAAGTTTTTTAAACTGACATTCAGACCTATCTTTAGGTAAAAATATAGAGGTCAGAACTTCTAAAAAGTTTCAAAACTCCTGCTTCAAGGGAACGCCATCACACAAGAATATTTTTGAGACAAAAGCAATTTACATAAGACAGAAATGGACCACATTGCTACAGTCTTACAGGCTGATTCTGCAGCCTGAGTCACTAACTGTGAGCATACAGACTGTACAAGTGAACCTGCCCTTCAAAATACGAATATCTCAGCTGTAAGAACCAGGGATTTGAAAACTGAAATACTGTTAACCATTCAAAATTTGCTAGATGTTTTCCATCAAAACTTCCAGGCTGCAAAGGGAGAGAAATAATCAGTTTCAAACATAACCAATCAATCAATCTGGTTATGATATTACTCTAAATTAAATTCATCAACTACAAGTTATCTAAGTGTTTCTTGGGTGGGAAGTTTCAGGAGGGAACCTGTTCCTGTTCAACAGGAAAAGCACATAAAGTGTTTGAGGCTATATTCTCAAACTGCTCCTGTAATCCATCATTGCAAGAGATTGTTTTGACTGGGGAGATACTAATTTACACTGAAAGGTGCAAATATGTACATAAACAGTGGAAATTTCAAGCAGTGATTTACAAAGTTTTGCAGAAATAAAATCTGCCATAAAAGAGATGATAAGACTCAATTTAAAAGCTTACTCTGGACCTCTATCTATTAAATGACCCCAAGAAGGTATCTGGGTCTTCCTCTGTAAATAAATTTGGGATTTAGGTAGCATTAATAAAAACAAAAAGATCATGTTAGGATACTGGCAAAGTAAGACAAATCTCTTGGTTTGAACAAGGTGGACACAATCCAGATTCAGGGCTGTAACACATGGATGGTTCCCTCACTAGTTTAATAAAAAGGTGAACTATTTAAAGGAAGTAGCACATATCCATGCAAAGGGAGCTCAAACCTGTCAGTAAATATTAGAAAAACAAAGCACCTAATAAAGGAGATACATAGAAAGAAAAACAAATCCAGAAATTATTTCATTAGTTATTATTTTTGTCTTTTCTTTCATGAATTTGTATTTATACTTTTAAAGACATACATATAGAGATAAGATAATGAATGGAAGAAGTAACGGATTTAAAATAGAACTTTGTAGATGTGGCACCTAGGGACATGGTTTAGTGGTGGACTTGGCAGTGGACTTGATCTTGAAGGTCTTTTCCAACCTAAACAATTCTATGATTCTATGACTATTAATATCAAGAAATAGCAGCATAAAAGGTTAAAAAATGGAAAATTAAAACCAAAAAGACTAAGAAAGCACAAATTCTTAATCTTAATTAAAATGCATGTATTAATTCAGAAAAGAATGGGGAAAAAATCCCTTTGTTTCATCAAAGAATCCAATTCAAACTGTGAAGTACAACAAATTTTTGTTCTGATGGATTGTTAGAGGAGATGGAGAAGAACCAGTTGGGACATAACGGAGCAGTGATACTTGGAACAAGAAAGACCACGTTTGCTGTTTCAAATGGCCAATGATCCGTAGTTGCACTTGGGGACCCAGTAGAGCCCTGGTGATTTTTAACTATTTTGTAAGGTGTGATGCCAAATACCCAACAAGAATAAACACTTATCGTTCAATTGTCATAAACATGAAAACTTTCTCTAGAGAAAGTTCATTACCCTGACAATGTCAGCTGGTTCAGACCAAGTCCTATGTTCAAACTGTGCTAGAGCAGTCAGTGATTTGATGCAGAAACAAAGCTGAATATTCCCATGTACACAGTGACAACACTAAGCAGAAAAGGGGGAGTAAAATAATTAAAACATTAACTAGATTGAAAATTAAATGGCACGGATCATTGGGTAGCTCTGCAATGGCTTATTGACTGTTGATAGGTTACTTCAATTATTTGCAATTTCTACTGCAGTAACATTAAGGGCCCCGTTGTGCTACGTACTGCGTATACACGCCTGCACTTAATGACTAAATCTAAAAGGACAACACATGGGAAGTGACACAGAATCATAAAGAGGTTAATGGACTTAACCAAGGTTACAAGACAGGATAATAGGAGGGATGAGAATAAAATAAAACAAGCAAAGACTACAATCCATACCTCCTATCCCTTTGTCATGCTTAAAGTAACCCCCTGATTTAGATAAATGAGCTGCACAAGCAACTAGCTCTAACAGTCTTCATACAATGCATCTCAAAGTCACCTGATGGCTTTCTGGTGCTGTCAGAGGAAAGATACGTCTGTTGAAAGACTACGGGTCTAGCACAGAGGTCAGGAGAAGCCAAATTTTTGTGTAATCAGGGACAAACTGCCTAAAATTTTTGTAGGCACGGCAGACTGTCCTGCCTCTCAGCATGTTATGATGTCACATGTTAACGTGACAGCAATAAGGCCAGGGAACGGTGATCAGGTCTTCAATTCTGCACATTTTCTATGTAAAAGCAGACCTTAATCACAGTGGAATAAAATTCTTTTCTTTGTACAGATTCTAAGTGAGAACACTAAATACTATTTGTTGTATATGTCATCCCAAGAACTATTAACTATTCCTAGGTCATGACTGAGAATTACTATTCAAGTTGATAAAAACCACAAAGAAACTGTCATGACCTCCACATCATATAGTGGCTGATTTGCCAGAGCAGCAGTTAGCAAAAACCACATTTAACCTAGTCAGTGTAAAATCTAGACAGAAATCTTAAAATTGCACTTTTAGAGTAATTTTCAAAGCAACTACTCTAAGAGGATGAATCATGAGTACCAGAATTTAGTATTTTAAAGGAAATTTTTCCAATAAAACAGATTTTCACTGAAACAAATCAATGAAATTCCTGCACAATTTCAGGTAAGTATGTCAATGTGATGACTTAAGTGCATAAAATTAACGATTTGGCATTGACAAATTTGTGGGTTTATATATATGTTTACAGAGTAATAGCATTCCAGAAATGATTACAATAGTGCAAGTGTAAAACAAGAAGCAAAATGATGGCTATTCTGAGGAAAGAGATTTATTTCTAAGAGAGGTCCCCAGCTAATAGTTCATAATAAATTCTGCATGGCAGAATTTAAACTGTTCTCCTCATTTTGGATATTTCATTTTCTTCTGTCTTAAGTCCTAACTGCAGTAATAGCTGATTTCTGACACTGATTCAGTTATGATGGTTACATGCCTTCATAATGCTAGCATAACTAAATTGGCAAAATTATGAAAATATAATACTTATAAAAACAAGGCTTTGGGTAGTTTACACATGCTGACAAAACTCGGCTTATTTTCTTAGAAGAGGCCAATACATCAGTTACATTCACTTCTCATTGGTTGCCCTTGGCTATTAATGACTCTAGTAGCTATAGATTTTGACAAAGTGAATATATTGCTATTTTAAAAAATAATTTTTATAGTAAGCTTCATCAGAGACACCAATCTGTTGCATTAAGTGTTATATAGTTGAAATTCACCATTACGTGTATTGAAAGCTGAAAAGCCTGTTGTCAAAAAATACCTATATAAGAACAGGAAAAGTGAGACCAGAGCGCAGACCAGCATTCTGCAATATGCCCATAATTATTGGAGGCAAATTTCCTGGGAATACAAAGGTAGCCATTGGGGAAGGAGGGGTTGCATTTTGTTTTTACCAAGGGAAGCTTATATATTTCCATACTTTCCACTTTTAGAATGATTTTTGAGTTGTACACTGTTGAGTGAGATATTATTTTGCCAAACTATTTACCATTTGCTGGACTTTGTTGTTAAAGAAGCAGCAAATGTTTAATATTAAATAAAACCTTCTTGAGATGCCACTTTTATTAGCTAGTGCTCAAAGGAGGTTCACTGAAAAGCAGGGAGAAATCAGGTCAGAGAAGGAGAATTTAAGAAAATGACTGCCCTTTTCAATAGGAAAATATTTTCTTTTGCTTTCCATGACCTTTGCGGACAGCTCAGCCCCAGTTTCAGATCAGAAAAAAGGTATCTAGGGAGGAAACAGAGAATTTGTGGCATTGTTTTTTCCTTTTCCGTTAAAGCACCACATGACATTTCTTCAAACGATTTTACCTTCTCTAATTTACTGTTTTCACTACAGCACATTCCTTGGAGCCTATGTAAGCGAGAGTACAACTCAAACACAACATGAGAATCTTCATTCGTTTCCATTGGTTTTCTAAATGCTCTCTTTGTGAAGAAATGCAATACTTCTTTCTGTAACTTTAAGCATCATATAAACTCTTGAAAGTAAGCCACGCGCTGGCATATAGCATTTTAAAGCTAGTGGTAGTCATCTGACCTAACGTGAGGAAAGACTGACCATTCACCTTGCGAGAGTGAGTTGTTTAGGCTAAAACACTGCGATGAAATTCATTTTGTTTACTTCCCAGTGGGCATCTGCTATTCCAACACGTACAGATACCGTGTTTTGCCTTTGCACTGTGCTATGCTTGTAAGCAGATGCTGCACACAAACCACTTGCCTACTGCTCTTATTGCTGCATTTCTAAGCGCTTGCAGCTGTTTCTTAGATTTTTAGGTTTTAGCTAGGACTTTATTTTTTTAAAAAATTTTTAAATTATCTTGTTAGAGCAGCAAAGTTTTCAGCCTGAAAAAATCCATGTGTTGCTCATATTGTTAAGGCCCCTTAGGTTTTACTGGCTTTTAGAGGATACTTTAACTCAGTTCTTGTTGAGGTTCTGTTCTGGGCTTTCTGCTGCCTTAACTGAGTTTAGTTGTATACACAGGAAACAAAAAATAGAGAAATTAAGAAGCATTCATTGGATTGTACTAAATGAATATTCATTCAACGTTACTGAGTATGGTTACCTGGTCACCTTACGCGTTCAAGTTTCATGATTCCCTACTACGACAGGACAAAGTTAATTGAAGCAACAAAAGTGACTTTCAGCATAACTGAGCTCTTCCTACTCATGTTGACTTCAGTGGAAATTATGTAAAATAATTCTCCCCTCGGAGAATTATGTAAAAAATAATAAATAATTCTAAATAAATAAATAAATCTAAATAAATAAATAATTATCCCCTCGGCTGTTACAAGGCAACTGCCCAAAGTCAGAGGAAACTCTTGTGTGATATGAATGTTGTTTAACTTTTGTACTGCTGGAATCATGTCCTGAAGCTTAGAAGACACATGCTACACTGTGTCCCCCAGTAATATTGCTCTAGCTAGTAAAAGAAATAGTTTCCTATGATATTTATCTATCATCATAACAGAGAGCTGGAGAGTCAAAACAGTTACAGAGTCCATTTTGCAACTGGTGTAAAAAGTGATTACAATTGCAAAGAGTATTGCTCTAAGAACTATGATAAAACAGCACTTATGATGTGGTTTATAAAGAGCGAAATCCCAGGATTTTAAATGCTTACAGTTGTGGGTGTTCTCTTCATGTAACAGTTTGGGTAAAATTATTTTATGATAATAAGGAATTACCCTTAAGGAAAGAAATTTGTCATCCATGAAGCAAATAGATTAAAGACAATGGAAGATCACATTCTCATTTTAAAAAGTGACAGTAAATGATAATCTACTAAGCAAACTGCCAATATGTACATCTATTAGTTGTCACAGCAATGAACTGCAACAAATTTATTAACAAATGCTTGCGTCTCATTTCCACTACTGAGAGACAAAAGTGATTTTTCCTGCTAGATCCACAACTCAAAGCAGGGGTATACCGGAATTCTCGATCAACACTCAAACGCTTTATGTCTATTTCAAAATGCAATTTGGCAACCTATCATCCATCTAAAAAAGAATATCGGAATGACCTATACCTTATGCTCTCATTTCTTTTGTTTAAAATAATATATACCAGCAATTTAGTATAATTGTAGTGGGATCATACTAGTTATTATGATACTCACCTTCTATTATTTTCTCCACCTATTCTTCCTTCTGGCTCTTGTCCATCAGAGCTTCTCTTTTATTTAGGCTGAGAGATACAAAGTCCACAGAGAATGGCAGAGCTAAGGTGATTGTTGTAGAACACCACAACAGCCCCAGTTATGTTGGTTTCAAACATAAAAATTCCAGAAGAAAAGCACCCCACAACTATCCACAGCAACTTATAAAATGGGGATTGGGGCACATTTTCCATAGTTCCCTTTCAACAGCAATGGCACAGCCTCATGGGACAGAAAAAGGAAGAGTTCAAAACATTTTTGGGTAGACTGTTTAGTGCATTAAATTAATAAAAAAAAATCAAGTAAAACTCCCTCTGACCCAGACACAACAGCCAGCTGGTTCCACAGTAACAGTGCTTTCATCTCCAAATTGAAACCCACTGCACAGCTAGATGCTGTGATTGTCTTACCGTCTTCTAATCTCTGATATACAAACTTTAGAGTACCTCATTCCTAAATGCAACTAACTGGGGATTTATTTCCCTATCACACACTTCTTAAGGTATTGTATTACCAACAGGTCTTCAATGAAGAGAGAATAATTGGAATTTACAGGAATAACTTGATAAAAATAAAATCTGTAATAAACTTTGCCTGGTAGAAAGCAAAGAAAAATCTTTAGAGGACACTGAGGAAACTTTTGTTTTCTCTAGAGAACAAGCTTTAAAGCCAATACGTATTCATACTTATTTGTGTTTTACTAGCTTCAACCTTTCTTAATTTTCAAGTTTTATTGTGGAGTGTTGCTATTAATACTAATCCAAATAAAGTCTACCAAATCTCTTAATTAGCCCTGCCCAGTTCCTGGCTAGTGATACAAATGTGTGACTCAGTGTCTGTGACATCTGGCTAGTTGGGTAAACTTCTTTAGCGATTCTCCCTATTTCATATTGCTTAAGTGTCCACTCCACAGATAAACACACCATCACATCAGGAACTTATGAACAAACATTTGACTGTTGATGGTTTTGATCTCTCAAAATCACTTTCCTTGTCTGTGAGAGGATGCTTTATGGAAGCTTTTACCATGGTTTCTTGATCTGGACCCAGTCTTGGAATAAATAGCCACTCTGCAGGGTTAGAAACTCAAAACTTTTCATAAGCAGTGTCTTCAAATCCATAAATAGAAGGCATGAAGTTGACATATCTCTAAGAATGAATGTCTCTTGTCAAAGGACCTTTCATTTTTTCCTATTTCTAAAATACTGTTGGAATAGAAATCAAGCAAGAGGGGAGAAAATATTTTTTTAAGAGATATTGTTCTGGAGAAATGTTCAGCACAACATAAACGACCTATTCTAGACAATTTGCTCCATATGATGAATAAAGAGCCATATAAAAAATTAATTTGGACTCAATACTTAAAGGTTTAAAATTGACATTCAAAAGGAAATGAAAACCAGTAACGTGTGGCTTGAGGATTACCATAGGAGACAGGAAGGAAGATGTCTTTGCAAATTAAAGTTATGTGTTTACAGGAGGATAACCAGTGATAAAAATCATGGCCTATTTTAATAAACAGTAAGAATGAAAAAGTGGAATACATTGAATACCTGTCTAAATGCCAGTATTTGAACAAAAGAAATCAAATCTCTGTATGACAGAGGCTCAGTTTTTGTAACAGTTAAATCCAAGGCTATTGTTGTTTGGTGTAATAGAGATCCCAGGAGAAGAAATAAATATTTTTTTACTATTCAAATTTCTGGAGAAATTGCGAGCAGTGTTACTTTATACAGCTTTCAGAATGCAAAGGTAAAAACTGTTTGGGTCTTTTTAAAGGAAGAGAGAAACAGTATATATCTTTCCAATTCAGGTAACTAAGTATATTTAAAAATAATAATTGCTAATATTAATATCTTTGGTTTTCTGGAGTGAATGATTATTCACGTAGAGGATATAGCTCTCTGAAGATCACAAAACACTTTATATATATTAATGATTGATAACAGCTTTATAACAAATATAATAAGTAGCAATTTTCTATTCTACAGAAGAAGAAACCGTGTCACAATCTTTTTTTACACAAGTGGACAGGAGACAAAAACAAACCATCTCTGATTCCCTTCTGCATTACAGAGATTGCTTTTCCTTTTGGGCTTTATATTAAGTGGCGTCTCGTCTCCATACTGAGTACCTTGTGCCTGAATCATTCTTAGAAATCATTCTAAGGGAAGTTCAGAAAAGAACTTCTGCTAGATACCATTTGTTTTTAACATAAAATGCTTTGTCTTGCTCTTGGTGGTCTTTAATGATGAGAAGGTAGGAAAAAAAATGGAGGGAGGCCTTGGCTACGCAAAGGATCATGAAACTTTAGTATGTTCCTGCAATACATATTTTTGTATTAAAGGCAGAGACATAGAAAATAATGAAATTACCTTATTTACAAGTCACGTTCACATAAAACTATATTTCATTTTTACTACATTCTAAAGTGCTAGTTACTTCACACTTGTTTCAGATCACAAACCAGATATTTTAAATAAAATTTATGCATAGATGCTATCATATACTACTTGGAGAAATGATAACTCATTAAAAAATGCAAGTGTCAATATAACAAGAAAATTCCTCTCCTAATTGCTCATGCAATTTTGTAAATTTGACAAAGAAATGCAGCTTAGATTGAGCTATTCACAAACCCTGATTGTCTGGGAATCTGAGGTTTTATTTTGGGAGTTTGAGAGGGAGTTGCACTATTTTTGAGGGGAAAAATAGGTATCCATGATATTAATATACTTTAAGGAAATTAATAATATATTATTTATTTTAGCACAATTTCTGTGATCTGTTCTAAGTATGAAAGTCCATTTTTCCTTTAGACCTTTCATAACACATGTAATACTTGACAGAATAAGTGCAGTAAAACTTTTTGATCAGAAAAATATTATTAAAAGCTGCGCAACATCCTGAAAAAGCCCAATCTGCAATGAGAAAAATTTTCTACTTCCTCCAGGTAAAACAGAGCTAGACCTCTCAAAATAATGAAAATTGGAAGTGGGAACATGTATTAGATTGGGAGATGGGGATGAATGTTCAATCAGATGGTCTTGCAGTTCAAGAAAGTGAGGCTTGTGATCAGCTCATGAAGCTTGACAGGTCTGTACATGGGAGAAAGAAGTGAAATTTTTGGAGGCAAGATGGGGATGGAATGTATAAGCAGTTGGGGTGTGAAGGGTTTGTGCCAGCTTGCTTTTCATAAGGCAAAGTTCCAAGTGACGTGCCTGCAAATACTTATAAATACTCATCTTTTCAAAGCCAGAAGGGACCATTAAACAAGTTCCTCTTTCTCTTGGAATATTGCAAACCAGAGAATTAAACACCCTTATTACAGCAGCTAAACTGTGATTTTCAAAGAAACAACAATGGAGTAAGGCAATAAATTTCCATTTAATTGCAATGGAAAGGAGGAGCCTGATTCATTCACTCAATAACTATTTAAGGATTGCCTTGTCTCCATAAACACCAGAGAAATACCAGAAAGAACCAGGCTAGGAAGCTACAGAAGTGGCGCTGGCTGGAGCATCTTAAGCACTGAGCTGAGTTTTTCAGGTGTTCAGTAGATACCTACATAACATAAACCTGCAACAAGCAGGCTGTGATGGAGTTGTAACGAGAAGCTTGCCATGTTTCCTACGGAATCAGCCTGGGGAGTCCCACAGTGTGGAGATACCTGAGGACAGTGCCGAGATGCTACTGCAGGAAAGTACTGGGCAGGGGAGCCATGCTGGCACAGTCTCAGCCACACAGACTCTGGGCAGTAGCCTCTGAAATAAACTATCCAAACAACTGCACCTAGAGTTCATCTCAGAAAAATTAATTTCCTCACTCAGAAAAAAAGTCTGGGAGTAAACTAAAATGCACATAATATGACTACCTCAGCATGAAATCAATGAGTGTAGATACTTGCTAAGGCTACTGGGATACAATAGCTTTCCCAAATAAAACAGTCACCTTTGTAACTCAGCCTTTTTCTTGAAGAAAGACTGCTGTATGCAGAGAGGAACCCTTGTCTCATCAAGCTCATGATTCAAGGAGATGTCCCTCTTTTCGAACTACCGATAATGCCAAAGAATCCAAGTTCTGCCCTCGTACAAGCTGCCAGCCCTTTTCAGGTGACTCCAGTGACCCGCTCTCACAATGTCATCGTACAAATTGGCAGATGCCCACTGTCAGAAAACTTTATTCTTGTCAGCTCAGTCATCAGTAGGAGGTAACTTACTGTCATGCACAATTACATTTCAGTGGTAATAACACTTCAGTCAAGGATTCGCTGCTGGCCTCCTTAAAAATAAACTTCAAGAGAGGGTAAGTGGCAAGACAGAGTCAAAAATTCAAAAAGAAATTTGGAGTCTGACTAGGGCATGTGCAGAGTTTGTATTCCTGAAGGCAATCAGCTAGCAGCACGCTGGCAAATTGCCAAAAATGTTATAAATTACATACACGAGGAAATATATTCCCACTTTTTTCCTAATTATAACCAAGGAGCTGCATTAAAATTCTTTCTAGCATTTTTTTTATGTTGTTCCTAAACAAATTACTAAAAACTAACATCAAAGAGGAATAAATGAAGAAGGGAAGTGAAAAACACCACCAAAGTCTATTAGTAATTTACCCTGAAGGAAAAAAAAAGACACAAACAAAAAACAAAGCCAAATGGAAAAAAAATAGCCGTTCAACGTATTCTGTGCCATCGTAAAAGCAAAAAAGAGTAATTTTCTGAAGCATTTTATGAGTCAGGAGAAAAGTTATCCCTTTCTCCTGCATAGCTGAGCACTGTCATGGGACACAAGAAAAGCCAGAGGCAAAACCAACACAAAACAAACAAAAACCCAAAACCCACACTGCCTCCCCCAAATCTTTCCTGTCTGCACAAACAACTCACAAACACAAATTATGGGTTTTGCCTCACAACGAACAAAGTCAGCTCAAAATCATTCGTGTAAAATCTGTCATTAGTTGAATTCCTTATTAATTTTTTGCCTCAAAGAGGTGAATAACAATAATTTATATTGCGTCCAGTTCTGGGCCCCTCAGCTTAAGAAGGACNCAAAAGTTGTCAGGACCAAGGATACGATCTTTTTAGCTGTTGCACAGTCCCAATATACTTAATACCAAGACACAAACGTCAAAAGTTGGAGGTCAGTAGATGATGTGAAATGACCTGTGTAATAACTACAGAAATAGCCAATTGGGTACCACCTTTGCCTTCCTAATAAGCACCTGCTCAGATGTATTTTTAAGCCTTGACTGACTCAACCTTGTTCGCATTTGATTTCTCTATCATCCGGACCACAGAGCATTCTTCTTTGCAGCTGATGGCATTCAGGATTTAGTTTTATATTTTTATTTTCCCTTCTTTTGAAAAACAAAATCTTGCCTAGAATTGGGAGTTTTCCATGAAGGTAAGCAAGCAACACCTATAGTAAGGATTTTATAGCTCTTAGAGCAAGAATCTTTCATAGTGGCTCATAGGCCAAGTGATGCCATTAGATCTGGTGTCACTAGGGCACGCGTACAGGACAATCCAATAATAGTTGGAAGGCTGGTTTCTCCCTTAAGTTCCTAAGGGAAACAGCCAGATCTGATGTTGGAAAATGAGAAAGTACCATAAAATTATCTAAACTAAAATCCCAGGATAAGCATTTAACCCATAAAACAGCACGATGAAGGCAAAAGCTGGAAAGATGTTAATAAACCTCTGAATTTTAACTTGCATCCTCACAAGTTGACCAACTCTGGTGTCCCTTCCCATAAAATATATTGTATCTACAGTGTTCCATTTTCTTTATACTGGTCCCTCTAGTAACATTGATAGCTCTCATTAGCAGTTGCCCACCATTTATCAAAATTTCCTGGTAAATACATTTTAAAGACAGAAGGAACTACTGTTAGCATGTAGACATACTCTGAGTAAGGAAAGGCAAAAACACCCTCTACGGTGATCTCTGTAGAGACTAACAATTTGTATTTAGGTGATTTACATGTGATTTAACAACAACAGTTAAAAAGTGAAAAAATAGCATTTCACATTTCAGATTGATAAATTCTAATTATGACCTAGAGGTGAAGAGAAGCCTGAGCTGGATATCACTCATTTACCAGTTCCAGACAAAAATCAGAACTTTCAGATTGTTGGGGTTTTTTCTATTGACACTTGGCCATTGGCAATGACACATAAATAACTGATATTTCAGAGACTTTTGGTCACTACCTACTGTAGGATTTTTTTGCTTGAGCATAATTTCCACATATTTCAAGCAGTCATTTATATGCACAAAGTAAAACTTAATTTCAGGTTGAAATCCACTTCATCCATTTTTACTAATCCGTTAAAAGCCTTTTCACTTTTATGCATTCCTAGTCCATGTATGTTTCAGAAATAGGACACTATTAAAAGAAATCCTTTCCTGGTCAGAATCTGGAGTGTGAGAAAAACTGCTCTAAAGCAGATGGTTATCTGTGAAGCTAAGGGGAAAAAAAAAAAAAAGAAAAAAAAAAAAAGAAAAATGTAATACCAAACATTTGGATCATCTAATTATAGATTATTTCACTTAAAGTGCCTTATTTATATTCTGGAGGGACCAATACTTCCTTAAAAATTAGTAAGTTTAATTATAAATGGAATATAATCCTAAAAGGCATCCCTCTTTGACAGTCTGAAAGACTGAAAATATTTTTCTTAAAAACTGCCCATTTCCTGAAAATTATTTTATCTTCTCATAGGCTCAGGGATTTGCAAAAGCAGCATGTGAGCTATCTGAACTAGTGGAATGCTGCTCAGCCTGACAGAGGGCTGTTTTGTGCCAGTGTTTTCAGATCATTAGGCGGGATTCTTGTCTTTGCTTCTCATGGACCCAGGGTTGGACTTTTGGAAAGTCTCTTTTTTCTTTTATCTCACCTGGGACAGAAGCGTCATATATATTGTATGAGGAAATCATGAAGATTAAACGTGTTTCATGAAGTGACATGGTATCTCAAGTATATGCTAAGTGTTGCTGCATAATACCTGTAGCATATATGTGTGCCTGAATATAGTAATATATAAACACATACGGTAATAAACACATGTGCAAATACAGATACACTTATGCAGTCAGCACAACAGAGTCTCATTATCTTTCTTACAAGACTCTTTCTGTGACTGATCTAATGCATAACATTGCACATACAGTGACTACTCCGTAGAAAGTAATGCTTAGAATTTAGAGAAGTTTCTGATTTCTTCTTTTATGTATCATCTAAACAAACAAACAAACAACCAAAATGTTATGAAATCAGCCACAACTTTTCCCATCACAGAAACAATACAGACTGGAATTCCTTGAAAAAGTCTCCACCTACCCAGGTTTCCTGAGAGATGTTTGCCAAAATCAGCGCAGGCTGTTGCTCCGCACACGGTGTTTGTTCAGCTGGCGCAAAAGTTTGACTATTCACCATCGGGTCTCAGTGGCATTGCTCCTTAGAAGACTATAACTTTTGGGCTTGCTATTATACTGAGTAGTAAAGAAACATTTTTCCACAGTCCCTTACATTTTCTTGTTGTTTGATAGATGTTGATACTCTTAAACCCTCAGGCCGCCATGTGGCAAACATATCCACATGAATGCAATTAATTGAGGTGAAACAAATCAGACCCCTTACTGTGAAAAATATTCATGTACTTAAAAACTTGATGAATACTTCAGCTGTTGGCTTGAGCTAAAGAAAACTGCATCAATTTTAGTCAAGAGCATTACTTCAGTAACATCTTTGACGCCCAAAATCCGCTTGAGGATACACTTGATATAACATTTAATTTTTTTTCCTACACTTTTGCCAACTCTGTTTATCACAGGATTGAAACCCAGGCATTACATTTGAGTTTCATAGTTTTATATCATACAAAAAGTCTCAAACACAATGGAAAATTACATAGCTGCTCAGTTTGTAAACAAATATGAAAAATTACATTTTTCTCTTTGGAAGCCATGGCTTTCATTATTCCCCCATGTGACCTGAGAGAAAGCACTGCTTCTATGAAAATACAAAAAATAAAAAATCCTGACTTAATTTATACAAAATATTTCCTTAGACAGTAACATACAAGGTAGATGTGAATTCATTTCAAACTCTGTTGCAAGACTGGCCAACTTAAAACATCTTGGGAGGAAGACGACTGAGGATAAGTCAGAAAGCTACGCAAGGAGCAAAACAGAAAGATTAGAAGATCATTTTGTAAGAAAATAGTGGTATTGTTACTATTTCTTGCATGGAGCATCATCCAGCATCAGGCAAAACACGATAATATCTGTAACAGTCTAATTTTCCAGATAAATCTAGGTCCTTTTCTGTCATGCATCAGTAAAATCAAGCCAAAAACATTACAAAGACAGAACGTTCCCAAAGGCCTGAAATATGAGAATTGCAAAAAATCAGCATACTTTTGTGTAAGATAAATCAAGTAAATTAATTTGGGGCATCTATAGCTGCAAACTGTAGTGGCAATGGCACGCAGCTTATCTGATTACAGTTACTCCCACGACCTTCTTGTGCTGCAGATGTAGGGTAAACCTGTAATGTACTAGGTCGAATCCTACCTTAAATGCCCCAAATGTTCTCATAAAATTCTGTTTCACCTTTATCAGAAGCCAAATCAGTGTCCTGCCCTGTGGCCAGAGCCAGATTTGCATTGTGGTTTTGCCCTGATAAAAAGAACTTGCCCTTCAGGTTTGACCGGAAACTTAAATACCTGCTCTGTTTCAAAATCCTCTGAGAAATCTCACTCTGTAATGAACATAATGTCAAAAAAAATGTCACTTATAAGTTGGCTTCCTCTATAAAAGATTTTTTGGAACAAGCTGTGGTTGCACTGCAGTTCAGTAGTTCACTGCTATCTACAGTAGCACTTTATAACTCCACTTTGAGGATGCTGGAGTCCCATAGGGAACTATTCTTTTTTCCAATATATTTGACATGTTCAGCTGTTAGTGCTCATTATGGTCGTTATGAGCTGTTATTGCTCATTAAGCTGTTAGGCAGATGACACCTAGATTTACTGAACTAATGGTGATGGGGGTGGAAGAACCTTTCTTTTAGATACATGAGTGATCAAAAAGGAGAACGACAAATCTTTGAGACGAGAGGAAGAAAAAGAGGTATTGAAGGAAACACTAGAGTTTTAAACTCAAAACAGTGATATCAAATCACGTATGCCACTCAGCATTATGTGTACTTGTGTCTGTTACCTTTGTCTCCCTCTATTTTTCTCTCTGCTAAGCTTCAGAAACCATCTATCGCAACTACTAGAAACAACAATGAATCTAAGCTAATTAGAAAAATAATTCAGATATTACTGTTCTATTTTCTCCGTGCCATCCCTCACGCAAGAATACATTTCGCTTTGGTGACTTACTTTACTGATACAATTTCAGATAGCCTTAGGCATTACAATTTAATTATTCTCTAAAACAAAAATAGAAATATTGGCATAGGCAGTTTCTGAGAATAATATCAAGAGCTATACAGCAACAGGACTGTCTGGAAAAACTATTCAATTACATATTTGCTTGGTCCATTATCTATTAATACAAATCATACAAATTTAAAGTCTGAAAACTTTACCAGAAAGAAATAGCAAACAACATTTGTCCCATAAAAACTTACAACACAATGGCCAACTTAAATAACAGTTTTCAATACAGCCTTTTTTTCCAACCAGCGTTGTTTATTTCTTTAAAGTCTTAAATGAGTAATTAG